>CABFWO010007325.1:6875-25982 GCA_902155825.1 Timema genevievae | reverse complement strand
GTTCTCGATTTATAGAAGAATTTTAATTTATCAAAATAAGATGTAATTTTTCTTTTACCTAGTTTTTTTAAATGAAAATATTATTGAGCCTTCCGTGGATATTTGTGTCAGGGCCACACTTAAGGTGTCAAAAAGCCACATGCGGCTCTGGAGCCGCACTTTGCCGACCACTGCTCTAAACAAATAAAATATTGTTAAATTGTTATGAAATCACTAAGGTTTAGCCTATAATGGTTCAATAATTAATATAATAAAATTATATAAGAAGATGTGAGTTGTTAAAGTGTCAATTTTTTCTATAAAGGCACTACATAATTTACAACAAGGCTTTATTTGAGTAGTAGTTTATTAACAAAACATTCAAAAGACAAGAGTTCTTACAATTTAACTAACAAAAACATATCTAACACAATTTAATTCAAGTTAAGTTGATATTTGTTTAATATATGATCCAAGAAAATTGAATGGATGACAAGCCAAATAAACAAAATCATCCTTGGGGATTAAAGCTATGGGTACCAATACCATTAAAATGATCAATTCAAGATTACATAAAAGGTTTAGGACTATTTAGGGATATTTATAATAGTAGTAATAGGTTGTGACAGCAAACCAAATGTTTTTATTATATTGAAATTAAAATTTAAAATATTTTGGTATCCATGGCATCAATTCACAAATATTTCTTTATTGAAAATTGGCCAATCTCCGTAAGTAATAAAGTTTGTCTTCCACCTGCTCATACTGCTGCATAGAAGTGGAAACCAAGTCATGTAGAGCCTTGTATTTCCTTTTATTCACCTCTAGTCTGTGCATTAGCCAGTGTTAATTTGTGGCAAGCCAGGTCCCTCTGGAGTCCACACGCTGGGATCACTGCAGTGAAATAGGGAACTAAGAGCGTTGTGAAATCCCTCACAACAATTTGTTGTTTTTGGTAAGCGTTCCAGGGCTGCACCATGATGATTCCATATTCTTATAGGAACCACTGCACCCTCAATGTATGTAGAAAAGTAATACGTTAGCACCTCATTGTATCTGTCTTCGTCTGGAAATGTGGCGGCAAGATTATCAAATACATATCTCACATCATCGACTGGAACGAAGGCTAATGCAGCAAGAGACTTCAATGTAATTTTTATGTTTACATTAGTTTCATATTCTATGTTAAAGCCAACATTGTTGAGTTTCCTGATGAGACTTTGACACAGATGAAAATAACACCCTTTGACTTCAGCATGGGGAAAGGCAATCCTCACTGCATTCATACAAGCCTTCTCAAAATCGACTAAACCTTCTGAAGTTCCAGATTTGGAATCAATATCTTCATTATTTCAAATATTTTGTTATCAGTGTCCATGTTCTTTTTTGTTAGCCAAATGTAGATACATGGCAGATATAAATTACCTACCTTGGCATGCCACGTATACAGTTGGAAAACATATTTGGCACTTTATCAAAGGTGCCATCTCCAGAGATGGTATCTTTGTTCAATTCTATCACCTAAATCCAGAATTCTGTTTGGATCATCCACACCTGAATCGTGAAGTACCAGTTGACTATACTGTTCAGGAATGTCAACATTTATGGTTTGGGGGTTAGGCAAAATACGGTCTTTTCTGTGATAGAGAAGACTTCTCGTGAGGGATGATTGTCTAGGAAAATGAGCAATTATATCTTTATTTAACCCTAACAACACATTTCCCATCACATTGCGAGGGGTAGCACCCACTGCTCTCATGTCTTGCTTCATCTTGCTTCTGACAACGTTTGCTGCTGTTTTTTGAGGACAGGAGTCATGACAATGTTCTGTCGATTCTTGAACTATGCTGCCATATTTTGTTTCTATGATTGAATGGCACTTTATAGGGCGATTCTACCTGCATCTACAAGTCACCCCTTCATTGATAGTGCGAAATATGAGATATTCCAACTCCAAATAAGTCAAAACTTGATTGCTCTTCTGGCTTCTTGAAAATTCCATTGTTTGTCCTAATAAAAAACCCATTAAAAACCATAATATCTGATGTACCATCGAACTTCGATAACTCGAATCTCAAGGGGAGAGCTGAATTGTTCGAGCTATGGCTTTGTACAAAAAGAATAAACTATTAATATTTTTCGAGTTGTAGATGCTCAAAGAAAGAAAAATTCAACTCATAGAGATGACTTTTATTTTAATACATACATACATACATCCAGTGGCGTGTGGTAAATTCTGGACGAAGGGAAGCAATGAATTTTCAGTACCCGCTTTAGTGATCGAATGGTCTAAGACTATGGAAGCGTTTTACAACCATTATGTCGCGGGGGTTTGGGGGGAAAAACTAGGTATAAAAATAAATTTTTAAATCTATGATCAATTATTTTTAAATAATCTATTAAAAGTAAATAATAAGAACATATTTAGTGATTATTAAGAGGGAAATAAGTTTAAATATTATAACAATTAACACGTTATGTGTGTGGTACTATTCAAAGATTTTGTTTAAAGCACGTCATTTAAAAATAAATTATTTTAAAGATCTTTATTTATTATTAATCATTGAAATAGTAATAATAAAAATGATAAAATAAATTTAAATCTAAACAATGTTTGTGCAACAAGGTGAGATGCACAACTTAAATTTGGGTAGTTTCATCAATGCCCATTTTCATCATTTTAATACTTAATGTAATTGTTTTAAGTATTAATAATAATTACTGTGTATTGATCATTTAATAATATTACCAATAAAAATATAAAAAAATGAAATCTGGTTATTGAGATAGTAATACGTGACAATAAAACTAGTAGTGACTTTAACATTGGTTAAATTTCTTGTACGTAATTATAGCAGAATTTGTCCTCAGGTTCACTAGTGTATATTAATATTACGAATTTTGACTAAATATCTACATTTTAAAATAATAGAGCGAGAAAGTCCATGCAGAGTTCCGTACTATTTATTTTTGTAGTGACATACATACCACAGATACCAATTTGTAACAAAATCATTAGAGCCACTTTAAAAATAATTCGAATTTTCTGAAAGTACTCATCAGTATATTGCCCTTCAACTAATTTTTACCCAAAAACCAAATATAAGGTGTTATCTCACTTATTTTGGAGGTCAAACATAGTCTATACAGCAATTTCAATCAAAATTGTTAAAGTAATTTTCAAAATAATTGGAGTTAAAAAAAAAAGCATTCATCACCCTTAATTTGAGGGCTAGGTTCAAAATAAAAAAATTCCGGAGGTGTAAACCTATAAAATTAAATATCAAGTTTGAGCACATACATATAGACAGACAAGGGGACTGACAGAATTGTAAAATGCAGTTTTTTTTTCTTGTTTAAATTTTTTATTTCGATTTCGATTTTTTTCACAATTACAATACTTTCTCTTTTGATGAGAAAGTGAAAATGAATGAGGGCATTTGTCTCTATAGACATTTTTCCGTGTGCGCACTTTTAGTGTGAGCTTTTTTCGGTGAGCATTTTTCATGTGGGCATTTTTCATGTGGGCATTTTTCATGTGGGCATTTTTCCATGTGAGAATTTTTCCATGTGGGCATTTTTCATGTGGGCATTTTTCCATGTGAGCATTTTTCCATGTGAGCAATTTTCCATGTGAGAATTTTTCCATGTGGGCTTTTTTCCTGTGTGCATTTTGGTTGTGGTTTTGTTTTCTGTGCGGAGTTTTTGTGTGCACTTCTTTCCTAGAATCCTGCACACAATAGATTGTGGGTCTTACGACGAAAACAACCACTTGGAGATAAGTATGCAACTTAGAGGATCGTACTGATATTCACTCACAGGCCACTGTGAAATCTGTTGAATGATGAGCTTAATATGTAAAATAAAAACACAAGTTACATATTCCTAAGCATAAAAGAGTATATAAATGATTACATTGTCATTGATAGCATTTTGTTATTAGAGGTATTTATATATTTAGCTCCAGGTAAGCCACACGTACCGTATCGTGCATCTATAGATCACATGACTTGACGTATGAATGTGAAAAATAGTTGCTATCTGAATCAAACTGAAGTTGTCCATGTTTTTACAATCAAAAGATGCTATGTTTGCATAGTTGGTGCATTAAAACACTTTCCTTCATTATATAAATTATAGAAAAAAAACTCTATAAAAATTAAGCTTGGGTAAAACATTGTTCCCATCTTAACAATGATGAGTAACATTATAACACCTTAGCTCAGTAGGTAGCATGTATGTCTACTGAACTAAAGGTCCTGGATTTGTTTCCCGGCCTGGATGAAAAATTTATCCCCGTGTCACAGTGATAAATTGTCGGCTGGGAGAGTTTGTGTTTTGTAAGCTCAGATTTAAATTAGCTAGGAGCTCATGTTATGATATAATCTGTCGGTTCAGAAAGAAAACGTTAATTATTCTAAATAAATAAATCCAATAAATGTGTAGTGCAAGAAAATAACAAAGTTTTAATATCTTAGGTTAAATTTATAAAACAAATTGCTGAATTGAGTTACAGTAGCACTATAGTAATATACAGTAATACCTGTCAAAGTTTCGGCACTTGACGACATAGTGACGGTGGTGGAAGGTATGGTGAGGTGCTGTCCATCATCCTGGGACTCCACCTTTATACTGACGCTCCTACGGGGCGTTGTGGGAGATTGTCGGATAATTGGGGGACCCTCTTTAATGTATCCCAGTTCCCTCTGCTCTTCTTCAACTGTAAGAGAAACAACTTAAGAAACAATGGACGGTAGCTAAACGTCTAGGATTAGCAGCAAATGTGTGTAGACTCACATTTACGGTAAGTACACCTCCAGTGGTGATTCTTGTGACCACAAGCTTGTGAATCATAACTGTGACTTCTATCTCGGTCACTCATCTCTGAGCCGTACCCTGATACAGAGCTGGCTCCACTCGTTCTACGAGGAGATACACTAGTGCGACGCATGTCTGTATCATACAACGGGAGAGATGTGTGCTCGTCACGATCCAAGCCTCTGCAATGTTCAATGGTGGTGGGGAAACACAGGAAAGAATTATATTTACTAATACAGACAAAAACTGAATTATATACAACATGCTAAACATAACAAGTTTACTTTACTGTATGGTTCTCAAGTTGCTATTGAAAAAAGAAATAGTAACTTAATGTTAACATTTCATTGTTGTAATGAATACATCAATAAATGGTCTCTATTCCGGATGTTGCATAAAACTATGTTGTGCTAAGCCACCAATAAGCAGCATATAAATTATAAAACAAATTAAAACTAGATATTTAAAAAAAAATATGTATTTAAACTTTCAAATTCCATGTTTTCATATATCCTGTAATCTTGTATGTATCCTTAAGAATCACAGGATTCAAAATTATCAATCCTAAAAACATACTTAGGCTACTGTATCAATCCTATAAACATACCTAGGCTATTGTAAATATTAAATATTAGAATCAATCTATTAAGTACACTTTTAACCCTTTTGCTGCGTTAATCGGATATATCCGATCTCAGAATTATACCCATTGACTGCGGAAATCGACTTTACCCCACGACTTGTAAACTTTATCTACCCTTTCTGCAACAGTCGGAAATAGTCACAAGAGTGTTAGAACGCTGAATTTTTCATACTAGCATGCACGTGCGCCTCTGACATCTGGTTTTTAATTTCGAGAACTGCCAGTTAACAGCTGCTAAATCATAACAGTAGTACCGCTTGTTTACTTCCGCATTTAATTACTTGTAGCACACGTGTAATATTTATGTGGCGGAAAACTTTGTTGAGGGATTAATGGATTGCTATTTTATTTTTGTTCTTGATTTATTTCTTATTTTGAAATCATGCCTAAGATAAATATATGATTTTATAGACTACACTACACTGAGAAAAGTACCAATGTAGCACAAAATTGTTCAAGTTGTGTTGATGTAACCTAATTTTCAAAAATTCTCTTTTTATTACATTTGGACCATATTAGGCCAATATTAGGGCTGTCAAATCCTTATTTAGCAATTAGTTTGACACTACTGTGGGCTGAAAGTAAAATAAAGAATGGTTCTGATAGCAGAATAACTTTGCATCTGGGTAAAATGTGACATAAATAAAATGTGACATATACAATTTTATCGATATAAAATATATATTATTATGCGATTTATAGACAATGTGGTGCTAAATTTAATATTTAAAATGCATTACTAGTTGAAAATCACATTATGTAATCATAATCATGATCATCATGTACATTTTCAGATTTCAAAATTTTGACCTATAATTTACATTTCTGAAGGTAAGAAGTAAAAATTAATTACGCAGCAAAAGGGTTAATATAGGTGTCCACACTTATTGATAAAATGGACCTAATTATACTAGTGATGGAAAAATAGGGCTCTTGATTACTATGGGAGTAAATAGTTGTAATCACTTGCATGGAACTGAATTGGTCTCTTAATTTGCATGGTAGTAAATGGGCCTGTTGATCATTACTGGAATAGTAAATAATAAACAGTTTGTATCAAGAGCTAAGGTAGCAGGCAGGGTTGTTTTAACTCACAAGAAACAATCGTCGATTGTAGGTTGTATGTCTGGCGAGTCTGAATTGTAAAACACTTTCTTGAGAGCCTCTAGTACTGTGACTCCGTCTGTGAACACCCGGTATGTTAGCAAGAACGTGTTCAGAAAGTCTATGGACAGGAAGCGTAGGTCTGTTAGACGTTGAAGCAACCTCTCCGGTGTAGCGTAGCGGATCTGAGGTACCTGGTAACACCACAATGTTTCATATCTACTGTTATACCACTGTGGACCACCACCTTTTCCCAAAAATTTTCTAGTTTTATGCATCCCTCGTGCTATAAATTTCAGATAAATATCACTTAGTTAAACTACCACTATTAGCACCGCGTCTTACTACCTGATCGGGCTATATGCACTTACGCTGTGTAATGGTAGGGTGATTGTGAGATGAAATGGAGGACCTACAGTTTAACGTTGGGATCCGAACCACGGTGAAGGCCTGGCATTCCACACATTCACAAGTTGTGATTAATACATGTCTTGTCAGAGGTGAAGGAAGGGTGTGGCAATCAGATAAATCTGTGCCGGAACCGAGGATTGAACCCCGGACCTCCAGCACAGAAGTTTGACACCTTACTCCTAGACCGCCATGTCAACCCACTTAATTAAAAATAATGCAAACAGGAGGTAGTGTTAGACTATATCATATTATTTATGCATTTTCATAAATGAAAGCAATATATTTTATAGAGATATGAAAAATATTGTTAAGGAAATGTATGAGTCCATATTTGAATGGAGGAAGATAGAGAAGAAATATATATTTTTAAAGGGTTAGTACACTCGAATTAGATTCAAATCCGGACTGTCCTGTCTTTGGCAATCTGGTATAAAGCGAGCGTTACATTTTATACAAATTTACCATATTTCTATGTCTGTAAACCCTAGACCTAGTAATACCTGTAATTTTTTTTTTTACCAACCTCTATTCTATAAATTCACTAAATTTATTTTAATTGCTAGAATTCTATATAGTTCTTTGTACAATAGTTGTTGCTCAAGCTGCATTCTCTGATTCTTGTCAGATACCAGTGAGGCCAAGTGATTTGTAAAAGACCTCCGATTGGTTGAACGAGTAGTGGTGATATAAAAATTCCAGTGGAGTGAGAAAATATGTAGCCCCCTTTTTTGTCCTTCAGGATAAAGGTAGGTGTAAAATGTAAAGCAGAACAAAAAGGAGAAAAGTATTCAGAGTGAGCTGTCAGGACTTATAGAATTATTATATTATCATATATCGTCCATTTGTACTGGCAACTCGATCTGCAGACACTGAAGTGGACTAAAAAGAAAGGATATTCTAAGTTTGATAATCAATCACCAATATTCCCAGACATAATGAGGGTAAATAAAATATAAAATAAATAGTTAGGTAGCAAGAATGTAGTGAAGAGGTAAATATTTAAATTTTATCATAAAATAATATATATGTTTTAGAAAAGCTAGCATATGGACAATTAAATATGAAATGTTTGATGGTTAGCTACCAAGAACTTTAGCTAAGCAGAATTTTTTAAACATAACAAGATTCAGACTTGTAAGATATTTAAACTTTTATGAAAGTTTCCTATTCCATAAAAATATAACTACTATACAAAATAATTATGGATTCTTGAAAAGTACAATTTAATTTACTCATAAAAAAAAAAGTTCTCTCAGAAAGAGGTAAAAATCTCTCCATCTATATTTTATAACATTATGCATTAAATGTATCAAGCAAAAGAGTAACGTTATATTTACAAAACCACACATGGGATCAGAATGTCACTTAAGTTTGTTTTTTCATCAACCAAAATATTAGTCCCATAAAAACTCCAGGAACTCAGAAATATGGTCCAACTCCAAAAGGACATTCCACAAAAATGGTCGAGATCAAATCATTACATTACGTTCTTACACAAGCAACAAAAGCTCAAGGCTTAAAAAAAAAAGCTAAACACAAGCAAATATTAAAAAGACATTAACCTAGGACTGAAATAATGATCCCACCTTGAAGATTACATTTTCCCAGACCCTCAAAATTGAATTTTAAATTATAAACAAATTTATATCTGACTTTTAAAGACATGTGGTGGTCTAGCAAACTCTTAGGGCCAGTTTCATAGTCAGATTTAGTATGCCTAAAGTGCGAGTCGATACTAAATACAGGACGACAACTACCTAGACCAAAATGGAATGGGCCAGTTTCGCATATGAAACTGGCCCATTCCATTCAATTTCAGGTAGGTGACGTCTTGTATTTAGTATAGCGCCGCACTTGAGGCGTACTAAATCTGACTATGAAACTGGCCTTTAATATAACCTGATGTCCTTTCATAGAAAATTATTATTTTCCCCAAAATACCACTCATGTGTTTTGATTTCAAAATGTGAATATTATCTTTGCCAAAGCAAAATTGAACACAAAGATCCCAATTTACATTTGAATTAAAAAAGAAAAGAGCATTACTTAATTCCTTACATTTTAGTTAGTTAATATGATCATTGGTCAAAAAATAATAATTATACAATGTCCTAAGTAAAGCCTAATTTAATTAATTTTAAATTTAAAATTTATCAAAGCCAAAAGGGAATTTAGTTTTACATGTTTCCAAAACATATATTTTGGTCTTACATTGTAATAAGACGTAGCAATGTCCTCCGTAGATATTCCACCAAACGTGATTATACTTGCGGGGAATGGTGGATAGTCATTTTGGGTAAACATTGTGATATTGGGGTACATGGTGAGTATGATCATACATTAGTTTATAATATTGTCTATTATTTTATGCTTCTTTTAAATTATAATGCTTGTAGCTTGGAACGATGCTACAAATGCTACAAAGATACACATGATGATTTTCTGACTTTCTCAGGTCGATTAAAATATCTAAAGTAGATAAAGCAAGTCTCGTGTGCAGGGCCGACTAGACTTAGTGCCTAGGGCCTACGAACCTTTTAAGGCCTACAATTTGGCAATGCGACACAGTTATTATTTTATTTCACAGAACAATCTTAGATAAGAATATTTGAAATTATCTCCAGGGTTATGTAGTTATCCATACAACCTTATTCGTAGTTTAATTGCACGTATCGCGAATCATTGACAAACCCAGGATTTTATGTCAGCAGAGGTTCAGAGGCATTCACAATGCATTAAAATTAGCGGGTATTTTCAAGATTAATAAATTGGTTTTTGTGCGTGCAAACGATGAAATTGGCATAAAAATTTTAAAAAATATCGGGCATACAGGCCTCTAGAAATACAGATGCCAAGGGCCTAGTTATGTCTTAAAATGGCCCTGCCGTGGGATCTGGTTTTTATTGTGTATTAATCTTTAGTTGCTTAAAATCCCTAAACTAGGACACACATTTTGTGTAAGACATGGACAATTTTCATGTATTTCAACCATACAGCGGACTGACATATAGAGTTGGCAGATATCTTTGAAGGTTACCATTCGGTTTGTGTGTGAAGACAAGTTTTTAGTGCCCATATAAAGTTGTGTAGTTTCATGTACAATTTGAAATACTAAAAAATAAATATCTGCTCAAACATTTTTAAAACTTAACATTGACATCTTTTTAGTATTTTTAACTAATAACACTGGTTAACAGCCATTTTTTATCTGGTGTGTGATCATCAATTGATAAGTATTTTTGGTTGTAGAATCTGAATTTGCCTTCAAAAATGCTCTGTCACGTAAGGTTTTTAAGATATTTGAGATTTTTACTATTTTTTTTTAGATTTTTGTGTTCTTTTTTTTTTTTCCATGAATTATCACTGACTATTCTGGTTGCACTCTGTATTTGGATGCAATATATGATGGAAGAAGTTCTAAAAACAGTCACTAGATGGTAGGGCTATTTAGTTGAGGGGGAATGGTACTGCCATTGGCCATTAGAGGTGACTCAGCTAGCCAAGTTAGCTCTTTTGTTTAGTGCGTGTTGAAACTTGGATGGTTGTTAGTCACTTTGTATATTTCTCTTTATTGATACCTTAGTTTGTGTTATTGTGTGTTTTTGCTTTTCCTGTGTGAACTAGTGAGATGTTCTGATATTTTTAGTTTATAGTTAGTATAGTGTTCTTAACGTAATGACAATTGGTAAATTTTGTGGTTGTGTAAACCACCACAATAACTTTTGTTATGTATGTGGTGGTAAGTTCACTCCAAAAACCCAAAGAAAGCCAATCACTGACTTAGTTAAGAAGGCTTATAAACTGTACTTTGATTGTGCTCTTGGAGATCTGGATAAACCCTTTGCACCTCATATTGCTTGCATAACCTGCACAACTATCCTTATAGATTGGATGAAAGGAAACCGCCGAGTCATGCCGTTTGCTGTTCTAATGGTTTGGTGCGAGCCAAAAGATCACGTGGAATGTTATTTTTGTCTGACAAATATTGCAGGACATTCCAGTAAAACTAAACATACAATTAAATATCCTAAAGTTTCTTCAGTTCATATGCCTGTGCCTCATGGGGAAGGCTTGTTCGTGCTTGTCACTTGCAAACTACTGCATCAGAACCATCAGAGGAAAGTGAATCAGAAAATGTACGACCTTTGGAAGAGTACATCCCTGAAACTCATGACAGATCGCCTCACCTTATAGAACAGAAGGAAATGAATGATTTGATCTGTGATTTGAAACTTTCCAAACATCAAGCTGAACTGTTGGGTTCTAGACTGCAACAATGAAACCTTCTAGAGCAAGGTACAAAGATTTCCAGTTTTAGAACAAGAAATAGCTGTTTGTCTGGATATTTTGAAATGAATAATTCAATGTGTGTATGTACAGATGTGAATGGTTTGATGATGGAGTTGGGTGTTCAACATAATCCTACATGAGTGGAGAATATTTATTGATTCATCTAAAGCAAGCTTAAAAGCAGTGCTATTGCATAATGGCAACAAACTTCCATCAGTGCTTTTGGTGCATGTGGTGGACATGAGGGAAACTTATGAAAGTATGGTTTTGCTGATGGAGGGAATCATTTACTCCATTGGTTGAGCCGAGTAAAGTCATTTTGCCTCCGCTTCGTGTAAAGTTAGGCTTGATGAAGAACTTTGTAAAAGCTCTTGATAAAGAAGGTCAGGCCTTTAATCATTTGAAAAAAATGTTTCCCACGTTGAGTGAAGCAAAGCTAAAAGAAGGTATATTTATTGGGCCACAAATTAGGGCATTGTTGAAAGATCCAACCTTTGATGCTAAGCTCACAAATTTCGAGTTAGCTACTTGGTCCTCTTTCAAAGTCATTGTTTACGGCTTTTTGGGTAACAGAAGAGACGATAAATATGTTTCCATAGTGAGTGGTCTATTGGACAACTACAAGAACATGGGGTGTAGAATGTCACTAAAAATTCACTTTTTACACTCGCATCTTGACTTTTTCCCTGTTAGTGACGAACAGTGTGAACGCTTTCACCAAGATATCCTGACCATGTAGCATCATTACCAAGGACACTGGAACCTTTCGATGATGGGCGATTACAGTTGGTTTCTTTTTAGAGAGACTGATGAAACACCTTACAAAAGAAAAGCATCATCATCCCATTTTGTTCAAAGAAAAATGACATTAAACTTTGTAAATATTAATATCATGGCTTAATGTGGATTATTTTAGTGCTTTTTGTTGGTTTAAATTAGCTTAGTTTTTTACGCTATCAAGAAAACATAGGTGAGTTCTGATGGCTATGTTTTGTTTGTATTTAAAATAGTAAATAGTTGCTAATGTCATATTATTGTCTTTGTATTAGTGCTGTGTATATTGTAAATGTGAGGTAATAGAGAGAATCTGATTTTTCCACTGATTTCAGCACCCGAAAATTAGTTATATTTACCCATTTACAAACTAGACACAGAAAAAAGTTTCAATTTGTTGACCAGTGTAATAATCTACAAAACACCGTTCATTAGAGGATACACTTTCCAGAGTTCTACAAATACAGTCCATGTCGTGGCAAGAAATAATATAAAAAGAAGAGATTTACTACAACTGTCAAACATGTAGTATTCTTAATTCACATGTAAGATTAAGTTTCTTTCAGAAAAAATTTTTATTACAGTTGGCTATTTATATTGATGAGAACTATTGCCATTTGATGTGAGCACGTTATGTATGATGTGTTCAGACTATTCACCTTGCATGAGTTGAGGGTCCGGCTGAAGCGAATGTCCACATCATCTTTGAACAACTTGGGATCATTCTTGATGGACTGAGGCATTGTCACTGACGATGTGTCTGACATGGAACTGTGAAGGAGGTCATTGAAATGTACGTTGTCCATACACTGGAAGGAATAAACACACATATGTAGCAACATGGTCGCTGTGAACCTTGTCCATACACTGGGAGGAATAAACACACATATGTAACAACATGGCGCTGTGTACCTTGTCCATACACTGGGAGTAATAAATACACCTATGTAACAACATGGCGCTGTGTACCTTGTCCATACACTGGGAGGGATAAACACACATATGTAGCAACATGGCGCTGTGAACCTTGTCCATACACTGGGAGGAATAAACACACATATGTAGCAACATGGTCGCTGTGAACCTTGTCCATACACTGGGAGGAATAAACACACATATGTAACAACATGGCGCTGTGTACCTTGTCCATACACTGGGAGGAATAAACACACATATGTAGCAACATGGCGCTATGTACCTTGTCCATACAATGGGAGGGTATTGTAGCTGAGACAACTGAATTGTATCCATTCTGATTTGTATTCATTTAATTGCTGTGCCCCATGTATGGTAGATGGCTGCAGCAGAGACTCTACTTAACTACTATATGTTTGCTAGAGAGCAGCACTATCATTATGTTAATGTAAAAAAAGATACATTTTTACTTATTGGTTTTTCTTTTAAAATAATAATAAAAGGGTATGGTACTTTACAAATGAGTGATTTTTAAAAATAATTATGATATAAACAAGACTATACATAATTACAAATAAATTAAAATACCAGTGCCAAAAAATAAATGAATAAAAAGCACAAATTTAATATTGTACACACACAAGGAAAATACGCCTAGCTAGGGATGTAAAAATGTATCGATACTTTACTAATATCGATATTTTCCTCTCAATACTAGTATCTTTTTACTCGATACTTATACTCCGGTATCGAAAGAAACAACCTTTTTGTTATCTTCACTCTTGTTGGTATTAAATGTTTACTAGAGTGGACTGTGGAGGAAGAACAAATGACATTATTTCATTTCTCACTCATTGTCTGCATGACAAGCAAGAAGCAACTCTAACATTCAATCTCTTTTAACTCATCATAATCCATAGCTGTTCTTTCATCTTTACTTATCAATACAGCCTGATTGATGCCTGACGGGTCGAACAACTAATGTAGTTAAAAAATGGCACCTCCCAGAAGTGAATTATGGAAGTTTTATAAGAAGTTGGATAGCGAAAAAACATATTTTAATATTTGTTTTGAGCATTAATAATAGTTTTAATTTTCAGAATATAATAAATATGAAAATACATTATTATGATGCAAAAGTTGAAATTATTATTACTAGATAAAAAAAAATCTTTTTCCAGATTAAAATTTTGATACAGATACTTACTGTTATCGATACTAATATGGTATCAATACATTTTTCCGATATTTTTAATGAGTACAGTATTGATACCACAATCCTACACCTAGTTTGTTTTTAAATGAAGACCACCTATACATAAGAAAATATTTTGACTCTTTCATACTAAACAATTAGCTTTGAAAATAAGTGGACAAAAAATTAGGCTACGACGTCATTACCAGGTTTACTGAAACAGTAAAAATGCCACAAAAGGCATTTCTAGGTATTTTTTATTGAAGTACAAATACAAATATTCCTAGGCAGCGGAAAGTTTTGTTTTTGCGGTTTGTTATATTATTAATCCTCAATTAAATTATCAATGTATTAACTCTCAGTTAAATGACAAAATAACTAAACAACTATTTACAACAGCAGTAAATTGGTACTTTGACATTAGGCTTGAACGTGTTCAGTAATTGGCATGCAGCTGACGTCACGCACCAAGAAGAAAATAAAAACACATGATTACTGAACGTGGTTCTGTGCAGCTAGCCCCTAGAGTACACAATAGCACGATAATGATACATTATCTTGGACATATTTTTTGTTTTTGCTGCGTGAATAAGCTACAATTAGGTAAATAAAATAAAGTTTAGTTAATTCAGCCAATGGAAAAAATAGGGGGTATGTTAAATATAAATATTTCAAATCTAAAACGAAAATTATTTAAAGAGAAAGCAAAATGCTGTGTGCAGCGGGCCTCGGCTCGTACTGAAAGATGTAGGTAATATTTCATATTAGGTTGGTATTCAACTTGTATTCAATTAGAACGCGTTACTTATACCCATAATATGTTGTATTTTTATCAAGTATTTAAAAATTTGAAATAAGCCTTGAGGTAAATAAAATGAAATATTTATTTTGTTTAGAATGTTGGTTTTGCTGTTTATTATGAAATTAAATACTTAACGCAGAGTTAAAGAATTTGTGTTTACATGCAAGAGATTGTATTTAAATATTTTTGTTTAGCTATGAATTATATTTTCATATCTTGAGAATTTAAAATATATCTATGGATTGTGAATCAGCGTAAAATATCTGTATGATGAAAAATTGACTATCCTTGGCCGATTGTGCCAATATTGGCTGATAAATCAGATCAGTTATCAGCATCGGCCCAGCCCTAATTTTATTAATATTTTTCAAAGCTATAATTTAAAAATATCTTATTTTCACCAATATTTTAGTAAATTCTCATCACAATAATTACTAAAGATGACTATCAGTGCTCTTTGGTTCAAAGATTCTTATGAATTGGCGATAAAACTAATAGTTACACTGTGTAAAACTCTTCTAATTTGTATTTAGAAAATTAATGCAAAAATATCTGAGAAAAATAACGACTTTTTAGGATTTTCCCAAATTATTTTCTGTCACATTATATATTCCCTGAATTTTCCAGATATTCCGTGTCAACTTTGAAGGTATGTCTACTATTTAATTAAAACAAACTAAACAACCAAAGCTGGCCGGCCTGATTTTGGCCTAGGGTTCTATGGCTTATTATCACTTGCAACTTTTTTTGGTTCTAGTTGTAAAGAAGACTAATTGAAGTTGACTAAAGTCCTCTTTAGTCTTTGCTGAGATACACACCTGGCTGATATCACTGATCCAAGCAGCCTTCTCCTGCATGGTTGGAGCGACCAAGTGAATGATCACTTGTGATTGATTTCCACACTTCACATCCAGCACAATCTTGAAGTCGCGGTTGTGCCAGTTACCCCCGCCAGAGTTGTCACTGATACCGCTTGACTGGCTTGACATGGAGCAAATCGACGACTCTGGAGCAATGTAAGAATCTCCAGTATAACAACATAAATAACAATATTAATTATATTAGCTTGTAATTTGCATATTCATGGTATAGGGCTATGAATATACGAATATTCATGGTAAAGGGGTGTTAATATACCTTGAAACTGTCTATATGTTGTATATTCATGGTAAAGGGCTGTTAATATACCTTTAAACTCTCTATATGTTGTATATTCATGGTAAAGGGCTGTTTATATACCTTGAAACTGTTTATATGTTGTATATTCATGGTAAAGGGCTGTTGATATACCTTGAAAATGTATTGTATTTTGAATGTTTTATAGTTAGTAAATGAAACTTATAAGCCTAACAAGACTAAATAATAAATTATTGATTATTGAGCAAACTAATTGTGTACATTCTATTTTTTTACAACATGAAACATGTGTTATCTTAGATTAATTTCCTTGCATAGCAAATGTTAATATGACTAAAGCTCGTAGGCCTACTTGAAATATATAATGAGGTATAAATGTTTTATACCACAATAATGTCTTATTCCTCACCATCATCGTCATTAGCCCCATGGTCACTTGGGTCTTCAATCAAGAGAGCGTCAGCTAGCGGAATTTTACCAATTTCCGGCACCAGATGTAATCGACCCCCAGATGTTCTGTGGACTCACACAGACAAAATATTATCTTAAGCAGCAAAACAGTAAATCACATATTTGTGCCAGTCATATTGACAAATCTAAACAAACTAATTAATACTTATCTAAATTACTATTTAAATTACTATTTAATTTGGTAGTGTTATTTGTTTAAATTCAGCTGATTGTGTTCTACCACCACAAGCACTTTAGTTACCAGAAATTAGAAACAAACTATGCGTAGAGAACCTTAAAATGTCTTTCGAGGAAGTTTGAAAAAACAAAACTGGCAGCATCATTAACTAACAAGACACCAAACAAGAAGTGAGCCATCAGGGGCTCTGGAAGATATTTGAAAGTGGTGGGGAGTCCAGAGGTCCTGACTGGGTAACATTTTAGACCCTGGATGACTTTTGAAGCTATTTGAAGGAGGTTTACTTTTCATGAATAATACTTTTTGTATGTCTTTCTTTGTTATAATGTATTGTAACAAAGTAGGAACTTGTAAGGAGAAGAACATGGTTACTTATTTTCGGTCAACCAAAAGACCTCCTCCAAAGATTTTCCTAAACTTGGATGCCGTTAGAAGCTAGTGGTCCACACTTGGAAAAATTTACGAAAATTACATTCTTCTAGAAGTTATTTGGAATGGATCTCACCCAGATTTTTTTTAAATTTGGAATTCTTTAAAAGCTACTTAAAGTGTTCCTCACCTGGAAATCTTTTGAAAATTAGATATAAACTTTATAAACTTTTTAGTGTGGTTATTTAGTGGCAATTGTTTAAAAATGCGATGCCTCTAGAACAGTGGTTATCAAACTTCTTGGTCACGCCACGTCATGTCTAACCACTGATCAGCTGATTCGTGGACCCTTTGATGTAGGATAAATGATATTATAAATTTATGATTATATATTTTTTATGTTATAGCAATAAATTAGTCATAGTATATTTTAATGTAAATATAATTACAATTAAAGTGAAAATAAAATAAATGTAGGTATTATATTTGTACATCTCTAGACGTAATAATTCTTCTAAATAAATGTAAAAAAGAATTACAGTAAAAATGAAAACAAAATATATTATGTATTATATTTGTACATTTATAATTACTGATAATTTATGTGAGGAATAGAACTGCTTGTGTGACTTTAAAATAACAATGAAATCTGTAGACCTATCAAAACTATTTTAGTTACCCTCTCCTTAAATCTCACTCCACACTAAGACAATTTCATTTCACATTTTTCATACCACAAATAGCAGAAAAGGCTCACTCGCACAAATTAATTAAACGTTTCAGTGCTGTTTCTAAGTTCTTTGTGCTGGCTGATGAGCAAACTAATATAAAAGTGTTTCCAAATTCTCCTCTCCAAGATTTGGGCACAAGGGATGTGCCGACCCCCCCCTCCCCCCCGTTTTTCAGCCTCACTTTTGATACCCTACATATTATATTGTGACTTAAGGCTAGTGGTTAAACATTGGCCAGGCTACATTCTGGTATCCTTTCATTTTGAAATATATCATCCAGGGTAACGGCTGATTAAAATTTTAAACCTAGCTAATTTCTGCTGATAAAATGTATTTATTTTACACCCTTTCAAACAGCGCTGATAAGGTCTACACTTTAAAATTCTTTCCCTTCCCCAAGTTTTCCAGACCAAAGAATATGCACTTTCCCAGTATTTTATAATAAAAGCTAGACATGCAAAATCTCATAATTTTCATTGCCTTCTATAAAATTCTTGGCACAAAGATAATCAAGAAATCACATTAGATGCGGATAAAACTAATAGTTTAGACTTGGTAGCTTGGTCACAAATTATTGCAAAATTAAAAAAAAACTTCAATGACATTTATTATTTATTTGACATCTTCTCTGATTTTTCATGTCACACCCAATTAATTCACTTTTATGGGTTTTCTCGGTTTTCCATGTATACTCCGTTTACTCTGAAAGGTAGCATTCTTAGTCTCATGGGCGTAGGGAGAACTTAATTTTGGGAGAGTTCCAAATTGTAAGTCTATGACATGTTAAGACTTCTGAGAAATAAGAAAATTATTTTAAAGAGTGGTGGTGGAACCTTATTTGTGTGATGAGGAAAGGGGAAATATCAAGATTTATTTATTTTATGAATTTTTCTACCTCCCAATTAATGTTTAAAAATTGGATGCTCCAGAATTATTCTTTTTTATTAAATTTTCTTCCTCCTAGTTAATGTTTGAAAAATGGATGGCCTGGAATGTATTTGGAGTGGTCCTCAAAAGTGGAGGGTTTTTGAAAATTATACAAATTCAAGATAAATTTAAGAGTAGACTATCAAAGTTAGATAGAAGCCTCTAGAAGCTATTTGAAGTGGTTTTTCCCCCAAAACATTTTTGAAAAATGGATGCTTTTAGATGATAAACTACTATCTCTGAAGATTGGATTACAGAATCAAATTAGTATAAATAGTTTCACAAACTGGCTTCTTTAAACATTCTTTTACAATCAGCATTAAAAACTTTAGAAATTTTCAGGGAGATGTGGGGGCGGGGGGG
>CABFWO010007324.1:1769-25983 GCA_902155825.1 Timema genevievae | reverse complement strand
AACAGTAGACCTCCCTCCATGTTATTATCGTTACTACAGTCTTACTAGTAGTTCTGTGAACAGTAGACCTCGCTTCCTCCATGTTACCTTTGTTACTACAGTCTTAACATTT
Source organism: Timema genevievae (assembly GCA_902155825.1). Lineage (NCBI taxonomy): Eukaryota > Metazoa > Arthropoda > Insecta > Phasmatodea > Timematidae > Timema > Timema genevievae. The sequence goes on along the minus strand of CABFWO010007324.1, from coordinate 25,871 downwards.
CTCCTTGCTGATAAGGTCAAACAAAAAGCAAATTATTATTATTATTTTCAATAGTACACTACATTCATAAACCAGCGTTTACCCACAGCTTCGCTTACATTAAACAATACATTAACACATTCGACAGATTTAAATGCTATAAAATAATGAAACCTAGTTGAGAGCGGTGATTGATGTGCGTACGAACATTCACGAAGAAACACGAACTCGCCTCCTCCTCTTTCGCACCCCAGCTCGTATCACGTGCTCAAAACACCAGCCGTGACGTATGTTCACTACTTACACTGCTTCGCTCGCTGATTAGCTATCGTAATGTTGTGTAGCTTGCTGTTCCCTGATAAACAAGGGGTAGAACAGAGGAAGTCCATCTCGGTCTAATGAGTTCTACTTTAGTTTACTAACAACAAACAGACAGACAGACAGACAATCGAATCTACGACAAACCTTAGAGTATTAGTATATATATATAATAACTGTTGATTGTGTGGGTTAAGACGTCAGTCTCACAATAAATGTCAACCTTTACATAATTACACTCTAATTACCCGATTATTAATTTGTACATTTTTAAATTCCAATTCTTGAATGAGGACTTGAATGAAACACTTTTTGATTGGTCGCCATATTGAAATGGATAACCATGTTGAAAAAATTATTTACAAAGTCGTGCGGCCTAGTATTAAATAACTTCCCTGCCAGAATTTGTTAAAATTGGTCCACCTGTTGGGAGCTATCACGGAACAGACAGACGAAATACCAAACGGTCGAGATAAAACAGGTCCTCGTTCCGCTTGGTCGATGATATTAAACTGAAAATCATTTTATTTATAATAATTTATTTTATTTACACTTCAATTACATTGGTATAACGTTTTAAGTACAACTTATTCCTGAGCTGATCACGGCTGACGTAGATGTCAGTAGACATATAATCACAATTGTTACAATAATATAAAACAGATAATACTGTGTCCGTAATGCGTGTCTTGACACTTAACCTACCGAGTCAACTAGGCTCATACTTGTCATCAACCGTACTGTTGATAGAGTGGCTAGAGCTCATGGCTCCTGACCTAGTGGTCCAGGATTCGATTCCCTGCTGGTACAGAGGGATTTGTCTCTAAATTGGAATCACCCCAAAAGTCACCAGGGTTTGGTTAATTAGATTTATGTTAGGTTGAGATCTTCATTGGCTTCACCCAATCATACTATCACCATCATCTCATCTCATCGTGACATGTAAAGAGCCTCCATGGAAAGGACGTACTATTAGTACATTTGGGCGTCCCCTGGACAACGGTACATTAGTACTGGCTAGTCTTTACACTACTGGGATACGAGTGATGTAGCTCAGCCACGCCGTTATTATTATTATTATTATTATTATTATTATTATTATTATTATTATTATTGTCATTAAGATAACATCAAAAGTCAAAAGGTAAGCCTTACCATTTTAACCATACATTGTTTACAAAACATGCCCCATACCCAGAGTATGTTGGGCTCGGTATAGTCGTAATTATGTCCTTAACCTGAAATGACCTCATTCTTACAGTCCGGCTAGAGACTCTCACTACACACATAACAATAATTGTACTACTACAATGTTTGTATGCAAACATATTGAAAAATAGACTTTTTGGTGATGACGTGTATTAGACCGAAATTGAAACAGTTTAATTAAAAACAAGTTTATATCCCGATTGTGATCACAGATGACCTTTGACACGAAATACAGAACAAATATATTTATTTTATATTTAGTCTCATTAACATTAAAGAGATTTAATTGTATTTTTCTGCACGGATAGTACACGGTATGTGTCCCTAAAATTCCTCGGACAGAAATGTATGTCATTGGAATGGGTATTATTTGGTTCTAAGATTTGACAGGCCGGGAGTCTGTAAGGAACTGTGGGGATTCCTAGCTGGACCCTGACAGAGGGCCTGGTTTTAGTTTGGGGCCCTCTAACTGGACCCTGACAGAGGGTCTGGCTGTAGTTTGGGGCCCTCTAGCTGGACCCTGACAAAGGGCCTGGCTGTAGTTTGGGGCCCTCTATCTGGACCCTGACAGAGGGCCTGGCTGTAGTTTGGGGCCCTCTAACTGGACCCTGACAGAGGGCTTGGTTGTAGTTTGTGGGCCCTCTATCTGGACCCTGACAGAGGGCCTGGCCTCACTGGGGGACCCCCCCTTATCTGGCCCAACAAGCGGTCAGGCCCCGGCCGATGCACGAAGCGAAGGCCATCATGTGGGGTATGACATGCTGCTCGTACACCCCAGTGAAGAGGTGGGCCCATGGGCCCCGGGCGAACACCCCAACATCGTCCCCCCCGTGTGTCTCGCTGTTGAGGGGGAGGAGCGCCGGGAACATGTAGTTCTTGTCCCCTGGAACAACAGCACGGACTCATGACGTCACGAGAGGATGGCAGAGGGGAGAGGAGACGGAAACTTGCACCCTAACTAATCCAGCTGTTTGAAGAAGTTCCAATAAAGCAATAACAGCTTATTCTAGTTCTCATCTCAGACTCACGTGTCGACTGCAGCGCTTGGTGGTTGAATGTGTCACTAAGGTCTGGTCAGCCTTCACTCAGAGCCGGGATTAAAACCCTACATAGCTCAACTCTGGCCTTTAGAAAGTTACTTAAAAACCTTCACACACTTTTTTATAGCCATAAATACTTTCGAATGGAATTGAACCTGGACCTTTTAGTTCTCCAATCGGCCACATAACTCCGCTGAGCAGCCATGCATGCCCCCAACTTACCGGGGATTTGAACCTTCTTGTTCCAGTCGGGATCACAGCAGGTACTTACTCGTGTTATCTCGGGAGATATCGTATCTCCTGCCGTCATATTGTGGCGGTCTGTATCCTGGACCGTTCCCGTAGCTAATCGTGGAGTAGGGCAGTCTATCCACGACGGAGTTCCCGGCAACACCTGCGTACAACACGACAATAACAGTCTCTACTGCGCACAACGTGACAATAACAGTATCTACTGCGCACAACACGACAATAACAGTCTCTACTGCGCACAACACGACAGTAAGAGTCTCTACTGCGCACAACGTGACAATAACAGTCTCTACTGCGCACAACGTGACAATAGCAGTCTCTACTGCGCACAACGTGACAGTAACAGTCTCTACTGCGCATAACACGATAATAACAGTCTCTACAGCGCACATCATGACGTCATCACTACAATAAGGGTTGATAATCAAACAATAACCAATATAGTTTGTTTTAATTCTGACGATATTGGCCGTGTACATTCTAAACAAAGAGTTATCTCAGAACATGACCGTTGTAAAGCTGTCATCAGCAGACAGCCTTACAAGCTAGGCAGCCCATGCCACACTCGAGTATGGCGGGTTGCACATCCTTCCAAGATAGGCGTGGACACACTCGTTCTGGCTAGTTGAATGTGTCCATGTAAAGAAACATGAGTGTAACATTAATAACTGGGGCGGGTAGTCCCATATGGGACTTTTCACCAAACATGTCGTTCAATCTATTGAACACATTCGCACGTGATAATCGCTTACTGTCGTGTAAACAGTAAAATTGCTGCGTTGCAGGAAGGATCGATGGAATAAATGGCAAATAATATATTGCGAAACCTTCCCACATCTTGCGCTCAATATTTCAGCAAGTACAATAATACAATAATAGCTGGCCCTGGGTTGATTGTTGTTGTTTTTTATAAAACTAATACCAAGTTTAGGATTCTATATTATTTTAAGGGTACAGTACAGGATAAGGACAATTTCTTTTTGCAAATAAGAGTTGTGTGTTTAGAAATGTATCTCTTCTCCGTGTGATAAGATTATTTCTGGGTCACGTACAAGGTCCGTGCTCATCCCACAAACACGCGTCTGTCTGTCTGTCTATCTGTCTATCTGTACACCCGACTAGTGCTGCTCGAATATACCAACATACTCAGGAGGAATAATACATAATTGAGTTACCTCAGAGCTTTGCATAATTACAAATGACCCTCCGAGTATGATAACATATTACGGCTATCACTCATTCACTCATTCACTCATTTTCAGATGCTATGGAAAGTTACCATAGACAATAAAAGTAGGAAATATCTAAATACAGTATATATATATACTGTATTATATATATATAGGACAAGTTTGGCAATGTTGGATGTTGGATGTTGCCAGTAGCTCCTTATTACCTCAGCACACCACCTTCAGACATAACTGAAAGCGAGGAAATATGGCAACAGTTGAGAGAGAGCGGATATAAGACCTGATTTTATATATATATGTATATATATATATGTATATATATGTATATATATAATCACCGCCTCTTACTACCCGTTCAGGTATATGATAATTACTCTAAAGGGGTAATGATGAGGAAGGAAGCATTTCAGAGGCAATCTACCTGCATTTGCGTGGAAAGAGAGGGGGAAACGATTTAGTGAAAACCACCCTCGGTGGACCCGACTGGGATTTGAACCCCGGTCTCCCTGTAATCAGCAGTCCAGTCTAACACGAGAGTGACGCCTTAGACCATTCGGCCACTGAAGAGGGTGAGTATAATATTTATCAAAGTAAATGGTACGAAACAAACTCTCTCATTTACTTTATTGTACTTTGGAACGAGATTTTCAAAAATAGCTTGTAAGTAAAAAATCTCTCGCTCGAATATACCGACCGAGCGGCCGCCGCCGTTAGCGATGATGGTGCCAACATTTGTGGCTAGAGGGTGTCATTTGGTCAGCACAACATAACCCTCCGGCCTTTGATCTCAGTTTTTTAGACTGAAGCCGCTACTTCCTTTATTCAAATAGCTGCTCATTTGTACTCACGAGGCTGAGTTTGACCTCGTTATAGGCCCACAGATAAACTTTGGAAGAGCCAGGGATCGAACCCGGGACAAATATATATTTTTTGACATTGAATATCATCGTTGAGGGACCTGCATGAGTACTATTGGGGAACAGCGTTGTAATTCTCCCGTTTTTATGTGGTCAATCTCCCCTCAAAAATAGGACAAGTTTGGCAACGTGGGATGTTGGATGTTGCCAGTAGCTCCTTATTACCTCAGCACACCACCTTCAGACATAACTGAAAGCGAGGAAATTTGGCAACAGTTGAAAGAGAGTGGAGATAAGACCTGCAGTCGCCTCAGCAATGATATTGGGTGTAGCCGCTAGCCGGCGGCCATGTTTGTTTTGAATTGTAAGCCAGCCACCAGGACCGCCACTAGTAAGAAACAAGGAAGATGGATCAGAATGTTTACTTTATTCTATTCCCGGACACGGCTACCGGGACAAACAAGGAAGAGAATGAAAGTGAGAAACTACTGTGTGCTTTAGTTCCCAGCGTCACAGTTTGGCAGCGCTGGGATCACCTGGTTAGACCGTATTAGTGCTAGAACTGGCCACCAGTGTTGCCAAACTACTCATATTCCAGAGTGAATCTGGCGGACAAAATATTCAAATAGTGGTCCGCGGTGTCTCCGGCTTTTTATGGATCTTACAAAAGATTTTTTTGTATTTAAGGGGTGGAAATACTTTCTTTGATTGAAGTGTTCTGAATAATGATTTGCAACAATATTTATATTGCATCGGGGATTTTGGCAGATCAATACATTTGTCCTTGATGATCAAGCTAGACAGAAAACAACGGAGACTTTAATAGGGCGTACATTATGTTCATAGAGGATAACAGCTGTTCACGTGGGTTAAGAGGTCAGTCTCGCAATATAGAGCATTTTTTGAATGTGCCTTAAGTAACGGATCGATTGCTTTGAACTTTAAATCCAAACCCCATTAGAGGAGCTATCAAACAAAATTAAAACGGTTAAGCGACCAACATATTGAAACAGATAGCCGGGTTTACAAACTACGTCCATATATCGCCCGTCCTAGAGTCAAAGAATGTTCATTCCAAATTAATTGATATTTGTCCAAGGATTTTACATTTATTACTGAACAAACACATGTCAAATGGTTAAGTTAAAACAGGGACTCGATACGATCGGTCAACTTGACTTCTGTTCTTTCTGTTTCAAGAGGCCTTTATTTACCTCTACTTATTATTTTGAAACTATATCTTTGTTTAACACCAAATCTAGTGGAGGAAAAGATAGTTTAGATCTGTTCTGGTGGTATTTTATTAGTATCTTGTTGGCAACCCTGTTGGACAGGAAACTCACCGAGAATGTCGTTCCCGCGCGTGGGGTAGCCGCTGTAGGACATGACGTGGGCGTGGTCTGACGTAACCACTATCAGGGTGTCCTTCTCCTCGGTTAACTCCGCCGCCACTCGGACAGCTTCGTGGAACTGAACTGTCTCGTCCAGGGCCTTCTTAGCGCTCGTGCCGTGATGGGCGTGGTCTATTCTTCCCCCTGAGGACAAGCACACGAAACACGGTGGGCGTGGTCCATTCTTCAAAGACTAGCAAGACTTGACGGGACTGTACTGGTAAACTGTCCCCCCCCCCCACAACCCCTCTCCTACCCATTTGAGTAGTCACACGCGCAATAATGTAGTGGGTGAGTGTCGCTATTGACCTGAAAGGGTAAGTTTGATACTGACGAGGGGGGGGGGAAGAGCAATTTTACCAATACTTCTCGGCCGGGACTCGAACAGGACTCCCTATTATTTCAAGCACCGCCTGATACTCTCGAACATGGTCCTCCATCCACGGACAATATCGGAGTTTAATCACCTCCCATTATTTTCCTCCTTTTGTGGAGGCAGAATATGTCACTCCCCGACAAGGTACAGTCAGCATGAAGCAAATTGGCCCAAGGTGAGTTTGCGGTAGGTTAGTCCAACTCTCAAGGTCACAGACCTGACAACAACACCTAACATAGTCTTTCACCGCGTCAGCTTTCCGTCAAGGTCAGAGGTGTTGTGATGGGTGCTAGGGTAGGACTACCGGTGCTGGGCGGAGTGATACTATTACTTCTAAACTCCGCTGGTGGGCACGTAGTCTGATAGTCAGGCTCGTATAGTCTGGTTGCTGGGGACGGGAAGGTGCTAGAATCCCCGGGGGGAGGGGGGGAGGTTGTTTTTCCAAATGTTTTCTCACTCTCACTTCCAGAACTAGCGACTGTTCTGTTGTGTTCACAGACTCTGGTTGTTCTGTTGCGTCCACAGACTCTGGTTGTTCTGTTGTGTCCACAGACTCTGGTTGTTCTGTTGTGTCCACAGACTCTGGTTGTTCTGTTGTGTCCACAGACTCTGGTTGTTCTGTTGTGTCCACAGACTCTGGTTGTTCTGTTGTGTCCACAGACTCTGGTTGTTCTGTTGTGTCCACAGACTCTGGTTGTTCTGTTGTGTCCACAGACTCTGGTTGTTCTGTTGTGTCCACAGACTCTGGTTGTTCTGTTGCGTCCACAGACTCTGGTTGTTCTGTTGTGTCCACAGACTCTGGTATCTAGATAACACAATACAGGTGTTGTAAATGAGAGCCGGAGGGAAGAGTTTACCTTCCACGAAGAGGAAGTACCCCGCCTTGTCCTTCTGCAGCATCTTGATGGCTGTAGCGGTCATCTCTGGTAGAGTTGGCTCTGTGGTAGGGTCAGCATCTAGGTGGTACTGCATGTGGTTGTGGTCGAACAGACCTGACACAGGGAACAACACCTCCTTATACAGGTGCTTTTAACAAGTACTCACAGGTACTTACTCTGTGAGTCAACAAGTGCTCATTAGTAGTACTCAATGGTGTCAAGTACTCACCCAGTAAGTACTCCGTGGTGTCAAGTACTCACCCAGTAAGTACTCCGTGGTGTCAAGTACTCACCCAGCAAGTACTCCGTGGTGTCTAGTACTCACCCAGCAAGTACTCCGTGGTGTCTAGTACTCACCCAGCAAGTATTCCACAGTGTCAAGTACTCACCCAGTAAGTACTCCGTGGTGTCAAGTACTCACCCAGTAAGTACTCCGTGGTGTCGGTGTTGACGCCGAGCAGCCCGTCTCTGTCCCAGACGTATGAGTTGGAGGCGCCGCGACGCAACTTGTCCCTCTTCCACTCGTCCACCAGGTCGGCGCCGTCAATGCGCACCCCCCTCTTCCCCTCTTCGTCCTTGACAGTATTTGGTCGGAACGCCCTCCTGCCTCCTCCCAGGACCACCTGTGTACCCCACACAGACCCCTGGTCGGAACAACTTTCTTACAAGTATTTGTAGTAATTACTCTAATGGGCTACGGACGAGGATGGTTGAATTTAGAGGAAATGTATCCACATTTGCGTGGGGGGAAACCATTTAGGGAGAAAAGGCCTGGATCCAGCCCCCATATCCCCGTCATCAGACTGACTTCCTAGACCATTTTACCACCGATGTCGTTGATCGATATTATCAATATATGCAATTACCTTGTGGTCCCTAGCTCGAGTGCACCTGATGATACAAAATGACCTTGTGGCCCCCTAGCTCGAGTGCACCTGATGATACAATGACCTTGCCCTTGTCTCGAGTGAACCTGATGATACAATGACCTTGTGGCCCCCTAGCTCGTGTGCACCTGATGATACAATGACCTTGTGGCCCCCTAGCTCGAGTGCACCTGATGATACAATGATCTTGCCCTTGTCTCGAATGAACCTGATGATACAATGACCTTGAGACAACCCACTCACCTTGACGTTCTTGCCCGGGGAGTTGCGCACAAGCTGCTTCGCGATGTCGGCGCACTGGTGAGGGTCGGCGTTGTTACTCGCGACGTCGGCGTCGCTCTCCCAGTTGCGCTCCGCCGTGTGTGAGTAGCCGCCGGCTGGTGACGCGTGGGTGATGCGCGTCGTGGTCACCAACCCCGTGCTCTTGCCCGCGTCCTGCCTCAAGTGACGTCACAACCAACATTACGACACGTATACTTATCTGTGTGACTTGAGGGTGTTTGAGGCTATCAATATTACTATTACTACTAGACTGCGCACTACTAGTCTTTGCCCCCCCCCCCTTTATGTGCGGTGTTTCACCAATAGACAGCGCATGAGTAGCTTCCATCCCTGGTTCGATTGGTGACCGTGACGTAATTAAAGGCAAGGTTTTGAGTGCTTCACCATAGCCTTGTTGTAGATTAGATGCGCAGTCTAGAAGCAATAAGTTTATCAGGCGCTCGGTTATTTTAGTGCTCGGAGAAAATAGAGAGAATGTCTGGAGGAGGTAAAGAGATGATTTCAGCGCTGCCAAACCATTACACCGGGAACTAAAGATATCCAGTAGCGTCACAGGCAACAGCCAGCCAGGACTGTACAGGAATATATCATTGTAATATCTCCCTTTATTGGCTCGAGGCCAGGGATGGAGTCCGCGTGGTTAGAACACGTTCTTGTGGCCTGATAGTCCTACTTAGACACAGGACATGAACACAAGGTAATGTCCCTCCTAGACACAGGACATGAACACAAGGTAATGTCCCACCTGAGCCCACACCAGGATGGAGTCCACGTGGTTAGAGCTGTTCCTCATGGCCTGACAGTCCCTCCTGGTGACAGTAGCGCTCACCCCCAAGGTACCGTAGTTGTTCTTGACGCCACAGAAGTAAGCAGTGGAGCTGCAGGCAGAGTCCGCCACTTGTCGGTCCACGCAGTACGTCTGACGACAAGAATACACACTCGTGAGAGGGTTTCACTGGCACTTCCTCAACAGGAGGCTCCTCAACCCTCACCTCCCAGTCTACGAACGTACCTTGGAGAGCCCCGTGTAGGGGAACCGCTCGAAGGACAAGCTGACCTCCTCTCCCGTCTGTCCTGACCTCTGACCCAGGTAGGCCCTTGTGGCGGCCAACGTCGGGATGGACATTCCGTCCCCCAGGAACAGGATCACATTCTTGGCTCGAACTAAGATCGGCTGCTGGGTGGCGTGTCTCCATAGCTCCTCTTGTCCACTGTTGGTCCAGTAGCTAGCGTCTGTAGGACAACACAAGGAGGAACACTACAGTCTGATGTCTCCATAGCTCCTCTTGTCCACTGTTGGTCCAGTAGCTAGCGTCTGTAGAACAACACAAGGAGGAACACTACAGTCTGATGTCTCCATAGCACCTCTTGTCCACTGTTGTTCCAGTAGCTAGCGTCTGTAGAACACAAGGAGGAACACTACAGTCTGATGTCTCCATAGCACCTCTTGTCCACTGTAGGTCCAGTTAGCTAGCGTCTGTAGGACAAGATAAGGAGGAACACTACAGTATAGCTCTTCTTGTCCACTGTTGGTCCAGTAGCTAGCGTCTGTAGGACAACACAACGAGGAACACTACAGTTCGAGGACTCTAAGTAGGTCAAGGTGTATCTCGACAATGTTTACTTGGACTAAAGACAAGTCTCATGTTCAGATGTTTACAAGCATAGCCTAGTACAGAGGTGTGTGTCAGTATCCAGGTAGTGTTAACCTGACTCAGCCATGACCACGTGCTGAACTCTAGTCACTGCTCGCACTCAGGAGTGCTGACCTGACAGTGTTTTGAGTGCTACGTGTTTCTCAGGGCACATAGAACACCAATAGCTACCCATGTTACCATGTAGGTATTGTGATGGGTACATAGAACACCAATAGCTACCCATGCTACCATGTAGGTATTGTGATGGTGTACATAGAACACCAATAGCTACCCATGCTACCATATAGGTATTGTGATGGGTACATAGAACACCAATAGCTACCCATGCTACCATATAGGTATTGTGATTATCATTATAGTCTGGTGAGCATTAGCAATCAATATTTATTATGAGTCACCAGTTTCAGTGGCCTCATGGTCTAGGGCGCTACTCTCGCAGTAGACGGGACTGCTCCTGACAGGGAGATTGAGTTCCGAATTTCGGTCGGGTGTACTGAGGTGTTTAAAAAAAATGTACATTCTCCCTCCATGCAAATGCAGGTACACTTCCTATAAATATAACCTTCTTATTCCCTAAAACCGCTAGTGTAATTAGTACACACGCGTATAACCCGAATGGGTAGTAAGACTTGGTGCTAGGAAAAAAACTGTTATGGGGACGCTAATTTTGTGCTCCAATTAAACGTAATTATTCCTCAAAGAATAATTATGAACTTCTCACTAATTACCAAAAATATGTTTGTACACAATAAATTAAGAATTTTACTTGGGGGGGGGTGAATTGTTACAATTTTGTTTTCTATTTTATGAATAATCGTATTATCCTCTATTTTATCTCTTGACTCGCAAAGTTTAAGATATTTATTGTCCAGCCCTTCTGCCGATCCCTGACCTAGTACAACACTACCTGATACTGTGTCACACGGTCCTCGCCTGACCAAACCGGTATCACAAGAGAGAATCCAACTTGGTACATACAGATCTCATCAAAATTAGCGTCTTACACTTTTCAGAACAAATGTGACTTTGAACTAAAGGACCAATTTTGATCAAACTTTGTGGACCTATGAGGCACACCCGGCAATAGGGGTATTTTCTCCCCCTCACTCCTAAAATAGAAAACACTTTTAATAAAAGATTAAAATATACCGAGTACAACCATAAATATTAAAGTCCGGATATCTAGAATACATCTTAAAACCAGTTTTAAGATTTGATATTAAAAAGTGTTCTTTTACACAATTTATCAAATATTTGATGGAAAATAAACATTTTGAGGGACCTTTATTTACACATTTTGGTCATCAAACAACTTAAACGTAATTATTGACGTTTATTGAGGCCTTAATAATAAAAAATGAAAAAACTTTAACTAACGTGTGTATTGAATTTCACTAAATAATTATAACTTTAACTAACGTGTTTGTTGAAGTTTATTGAGGTGTTATTAATAAATTATTAAAACTTTAATATGAGTTTAAAGAAATTTATTGAAGTTTCATTAATACAGCATTAAAAATTAATTCGACGTACTTATCTAAGTTTATTGAGATTTACTTGTAAATTATTTAGATTTAAATAAATATGGTAATTTAGAAAAAAAATTAGATAACATCCCTAAAAAGTTTACTTTAAAACATAAGTTGTTTAGTCAAGAAAGTTCAAATTGTTTCACAACAATAACAACAACAAAAAACATATTTACGTGTTTAATCTAATTCAATTCTCACTTCAACATCCTAAACACACAAGGACAACAGTACAACAGGACAACAGTACAACAGGACAACAGGACAACAGTACAACAGGACAACAGTACAAAACTCACCCTGTTCACCCCTCACGCTCCTCGAGGTGCGAGTAGGGACGTCATTCAACAAAGGGTGCATCACAGACTCATCTGAAACAAAACACAATCACACACAAAGTGTTTCATATAAATGTGTTTCCATATATATATAAAAAGTTTACTGGCGATTGATTTTTGAAAAAATGTGAGATTTTTAAGAAAATTACTTTAACAATTATTTATTGTACTTAAAATGTATACCTGAGTCGTGTTTTGACGTTACAGATAAAAATGTCTACAGTTGAGAGATGTCGTTGGTCGTGGTATATAAGTTATTAGGTTAAGTTGGTTTTCCGAGTAATTTTTCATTAGTATCGCGTCTTACTACCCGTTCGGGTATGATTGTAACGACGAGGAAGGTTATATTTATAGAAAGTGTACCCGCAGTTGTATGGAGGAAGAGTGGAACACCATTTTGTAAAAACTACCCTCATTACACCCGACCAAGATTCGAACCTCAACCTCCCAATCATCGGCAGTCTAGTCTACTGTGAGAGTAGCGCATTAGACCATGCGGCCACCGAAGTGAGTTCCCAAGTAATGAACATTATCTGAAGTGTCCCTGAATTTAGAAAGTATGAGTGAAATAACAGAACACAATCGTGCGTGTCCATCTTACACCTGTGTAACAATTGTTGGTGGCGAGTGACGTCACGGTATCTTGTCTCCACTGAGCCGTGGTCAATCTTACACCAGACAATGTGAACACAGTCACTCTCTGTGGAGGGATATCAGTTCGATACCAGACACTGGGCTATCACCTACATAAACACTTCACTGGGACAAGAGCACTTTCAGGGGGAGGAGGGAGGGGGTTGCGAGTTAATTAGGTACTTTCAAGGGAGGGAGGGGGTTGCGAGTTAATTAGGTACTTTCAGGGGGTTTGCAAGTTAATTAGGTACTTTTAGGGGAGGGAGGGGATTTGCGAGTTAATTAGGTACTTTTAGGGGGTTTGCAAGTTAATTAGGTACTTTTAGGGGAGGGAGGGGATTTGCGAGTTAATTAGGTACTTTTAGGGGGTTTGCAAGTTAATTAGGTACTTTTAGGGGAGGGAGGGGATTTGCGAGTTAATTAGGTACTTTTAGGGGGTTTGCAAGTTAATTAGGTACTTTTAGGGGAGGGAGGGGATTTGCGAGTTAATTAGGTACTTTTAGGGGGTTTGCAAGTTAATTAGGTACTTTTAGGGGAGGGAGGGGATTTGCGAGTTAATTAGGTACTTTTAGGGGGTTTGCAAGTTAATTAGGTACTTTTAGGGGAGGGAGGGGATTTGCGAGTTAATTAGGTACTTTTAGGGGGTTTGCAAGTTAATTAGGTACTTTTAGGGGAGGGAGGGGATTTGCGAGTTAATTAGGTACTTTTAGGGGGTTTGCAAGTTAATTAGGTACTTTTAGGGGAGGGAGGGGATTTGCGAGTTAATTAGGTACTTTTAGGGGGTTTGCAAGTTAATTAGGTACTTTTAGGGGAGGGAGGGGATTTGCGAGTTAATTAGGTACTTTTAGGGGGTTTGCAAGTTAATTAGGTACTTTTAGGGGAGGGAGGGGATTTGCGAGTTAATTAGGTACTTTTAGGGGGTTTGCAAGTTAATTAGGTACTTTTAGGGGAGGGAGGGGATTTGCGAGTTAATTAGGTATTTTTAGGGGGTTTGCAAGTTAATTAGGTACTTTTAGGGGAGGGAGGGGATTTGCGAGTTAATTAGGTACTTTTAGGGGGGTTTTTAAACAAAAAACTCTTTGTCCAAAATAAATTAAATGTTACTGCAATAAATAAATTCAGTTTAATTTTCTACATACCCACTTCAGTGGCCGCATAGTCTAAGGTGCTACTCTCGCAATAGACTAGACTGCCGATGACAGGGAGGTCGAGGTTCGAATCTCGGTCTGGTGTATTGAGGGTGGTCTTTACGAAATGATTTGTCACTCTCTCTCCACGCAAGTGCATGTATAGTCATTTTAAATGCAAGCGTACTCTTCCGTACAAAAATGTATGTTATCAAATTCGTGGAGCCCAGACGGGTAGTAATACGTGGGAGAGGGGCGAGGGGGGGCGAGGAATGTGACCCCAAAGAGGGGGGAGGGGAATTTCAGGAAAACGATCGATAAAAACATTTTTAAATCCATCATTTAAAGTAGCTAGTTGAGAATTCAGTTGTTTGTAAAACAAAATGTATTGTACCATTTGAGATTGGGGCCCTTGTTTCTAGACGACTCTGCCCCATGACCTGAGGTTGGACTCCCGGACCACTCAGTCATGGCCTTGCTAGTAAAGTGGGACACAGTTTACATGCTCCAGAGAACTTACAAAACAATTCACCGACCGCGAGTCTAATTATAATTGTTTGATTTCTGATGGGAGTATATTTGTTTTATTATTATTTTCAACAGCAGGGCTATTAGTGTGTGATTATTTTGTCACCACGTATTACTACCCGTCCTGGCTGTGCACGTGTTAACTAATTAAACTAATGTTCTGGGAAGAGGATGGTTGTATTTAGACATAGTGTACCTGCATTTGTGTGAAGTTAGTAAAAACCACCCTCAGTATATCCAACCAGGCTTCGAACCTTGATATCTCCATCATCAGTCCAGTCCATTTTGAGAGTGATGCCTTAGAACATGTGTCCACCAAAGTGGCAAATATAAACGACATAATATCAATGATATGGATGAGTAGGGTAACATAAATGCATCTACATTAGAATGGAGAAGATATAAGAAACCGCTATGTGTAAAAATTCACCCTAAAAATGTGATCTTCAATGTTCTATTCAAGTGAATGCTGGTGCATTTCCTCTTACTTTCTCTCTTCACCCTCACATTTATATTACTAAACTTCCAACGTAGCTAGCCTAGTAGTCCCTATAGAACTCGGAGTGAGAATGTATAGTGCTAGAAAGTAGCTAGTCTTGCGAATGATTCGAAGCTCACTAACATATAGTATGATGGGACAATGATCTCAGAACTGTTGAAAACTTTCTAACTTATGGTCAATATAGTTAACTCAACATAATGTTTTGTTAAATACTACTTGCATTATAATATTGAGTATATAACTACACTCTGCATGCATTATAATATTGAGTATATAACTACACTCTGCATGCATTATAATATTGAATATTTAACTACACTCTACATGCATTATAATATTGAATATTTAACTATTCATGCATTGTAATTATTTAATATTTAATTAAACTGTACATGTATTATAATATTGAGTATTTAATTAAATTATATATGCATCATAATATATAATATTTAATAAAGTATATATATATATATATGATATTGCTAAATATTTCTAAGTCAGAATTGAGTTTTCAAAGACGACATAAAATTATTTTCCCACTTAAATCCAGTCTTCTAGTTTAACAAATTAATTTCATACTTATACTCTTATTTGAAATAAGCTAATTTTTATATCTTAGTTAAAGAAAACAAATTTAAGATAAGATGCATCTCAGATATTTTTATTGTGTTTTTTAGAATTACAACACAAACGTGAGCACTTATAGGAGAAAAAACCACAAAGCTGGGAGAATGATGGATGAAAATGTGCAAAGTGTGTTTAAAAATCCATTTCTACAACGCAGATATATAATTGAAGGGGGTTTTCTACCATCTTGAAGGTTAAAATCATTACTTTAAGGTCATTCGACAGAAGAGATTACTAGGATGGAGTCTAAAACATGTTGGCTGGGAGTATAAAACAGGTGGGGGGTATGGGATGTTATCTCGAAGAAGACAGCAAGTAACAATATCTCGGTCCATTAAAGTAACACTGACAATATCACCCCTCCTGCCTCTGAACAGTGACAATATCTCCCCTCCTGCCTCTGAACAGTGACAATATCTCCCCTCCTGCCTCTTAACAGTGACAATATCCCCCCTCCTGCCTCTGAACACTGACAATATCGCCCCTTCTGCCTCTGAATAGTGACAATATCTCCCCTCCTGTTCTCTGAACACTGACAATATCGCCCCTTCTGCCTCTGAATAGTGACAATATCTCCCCTCCTGCCTCTGAATAGTGACAATATCTCCTCTCCTGTATCTGAACACTGACAATATCTCCTCTCCTACCTCTGAATAGTGACAATATCTCCCCTCCTACCTCGGAACAGCGACAATATCTCCCCTACTGTCTCTGAACAGTGATGTAGAAATGATACCTATAGTAACAACGACCCAGACTACAGTTGACTCTTGATATCCCGTCTCCCGACATGTCAAGTTGGATATCAGCTACAAGATAACGCTTGGATAGTCAAACATACCCAAGTACAGTTGTTTCCTCCTACATCAACAACGCCGAGACTGTCATGAATTCAGGAGGTTTTTCTTTTAGAAATGATTATGTTACAATTTTTTTTTTAATATTGTCAAATGGTTTCTCTTGTTTCAATTCCACTGTATTCTAAAGTAGACTGTATAAAACCAAGCACATGATGAGTGAAGTCAGGTTCGAGCTGTACTACCTGACCAGGTCAGGGGTTATCCTGGGTATGTAGTTCATGCATAGCTCTCAACCGTGGTCGGGATCTTTAAAGGAGCCCTCGAGAGGACCTGATGTATTTCCCTCCTCTTTCAACTGCCAGCCACACAGGAAACTGTAGCTATTCATGTACGAGAACAACTTTTTCAATCCGAGACTATATCGATATGTGAATATGAATAAATATCGAGAACTTGACGAGAAAACTTCTTTTGAAAGTATAAAATGTAAATTATGTTTATTAAATTAAATATATGGTTTGTAGAGTTCATTCTGACATCTGGTCTGGTGCTTGCTTTGTATTATCTTCTGGTACATTCAAAGACTCACATTGCAAATTTAGTAAATAAATAGTGATAGTTGCAATGAAAACCATTTACAATTTAATTTTATAGTTTACCCGTTTATATTTTCAAAGTTAGATACTTTAAAGCAATATTTATAACCAAAACATTTCTTAACGAAAGCTGTTGTTTGGCTCATTACGGCATGACCTATTCTGAATAATTAACTCCCGTTGTTGTTTTTTAATTTCTTAAGACCGTTATTTGTTAATTCATTTCTTTCAAATTTCTCGAATTTTTGAGATTCATTTTTAGCTTTCGAAACGAAATCGAGATAAATTTTGTTTCTTGAATTTTTGAGATGTTTTCGAGTCTTGCGCATCCCTAATTAATAGCGCACAAGGTCATTTGAAGGTCCTCGACTCTATTTCCGTGCCCGTAATTGTGATTCTAACATCCGTCTCGAGTATTTTTTTCTACAACTTCAAAGCTATTAACGGACCACTCTAGCGGTTTAGGATGAGGAGGGTGATTTTCTATCGAAAGTGCACTCTGGTTAGCGTGTGAAGAGGAGTTTTTTTATTGGTACCGCGTCTTACTACCCGTGCAGGTTATACGCATATGTACTAATCATGCTAGTGAGCTAGGTATGAGTAAGGCTTGATTTAGAGGAAGTGTACATGCATTTGCGAGGAGGGAAATTGCCAAACAATTTTGAAAAATACCTCAGTACACCCAACTGGGCCTCGAATCCCGAAACTCCCCCTCACCGGGAAACCAGACCAGACGAGTCCAACATCTTGGCCCTCGTGATCAATCGATGCTGTTAAGACGGGGGTGTTGGGAGGGAGGGGGACCGTACCGCAATAAATCCCATGTGAGGAACCCGACCTACATTGGAACCCCGGTCTCCGTGCTGAGCCTGACGCCTTGGACCCCCTGGTGCGTGTGTGTTCAGTCAAGTTGGTACACCTGATAGCAGCAACCAGTGACACTCTAGTTCTCTAGATAACACCAGACCAGAGCACGGCGAGTCACGTACTAAGTGACACAAGGATCACGTGGGGAGTTTGGGAGCTGCTGCTTTACTCCAACACTATTATTACTATTATTACTAATACTAGGGGTTGGCCCTGTCTCTCGACAGGCGCAACTTCGGACTTCACGTCAAGTATGTTCAATCTTATTTTGATCTATTTTTTGTCAGGTTATCAGGGTGCGTTGCGTCTCTCATATTGGATTTACCCTCCCCCCCTTTCCCCATAAAGATGGCATGCTCCATAGCGTCCATAACCAATTCAAGCTCTTTAGGACTAAATTTGTAGATCTTGGATCCGCCGTCTTGGATTTTTCAAGTTCTTAAATTGTTCTCATAAATAATGGTGCCCATACCATATTTCAGCTTTTTACGATTCAATTTGTAAGTTTTGTCCTCCATCATGTATCCGCCATCTTGGATTTTCCAAATTTAGAAGGTTTTTTTTCATGAAGATGGCATACTCCAAACCATCCAATCTAAATAGCAACTCTCTCGGACTCAATTTGCAAGTTTCGTCCACCATATTTTACCCGCCATCTTTGATTTTTCAAATTCTGGAACTTTTATCATAAAAACGCCATGCTCCATAGCATCTATACAAAATGTTAACTCTCCATGATATCGGGTGTTGGGAGGAATATCCCTGGAAAGACAGACAGACAGACACTATTGATTAGCACTCGATACAAAGGTCGTGGCCTCAATCCCTCATTTGAGGGTGAAATTCCAAATATCGCGTTAAAACCGACTGTTTTGGTATTGAGCTCTGCTGTCCCAGGTTAAGTTCGGCCGTGCTGGTGTAGAAAGTGCACGTTGTCTCCTAGTCCAGTCCAGTCCAGTTATAAACGTGTCTAAACCAGATTCCAGCCCATGCGCGATATGGAGATGGTTATCTAGGGGAGGTGCTACAAGGAGGTTCAGGGAGTCTTGACCTGATGAGCCTGCAGGAGGTTGACCTGTGTCAACCTTTACACCAGGACCCAGGACTCAGCCCTATTAGAGATAGAATAGAAATATGAGGGAACCTATCTAACAGTTAACTACCAGTGACAGGGAAAAGACCTATCTAACAGTTAACTTACCAGTGACAGTGAAAAGACCTATCTAACAGTTAACTACCAGTGACAGTGAAAAGACCTATCTAACAGTTAACTACCAGTGACAGGGAAAAGACTTATCTAACAGTTAACTACCAGTGACAGTGAAAAGACCTATCTAACAGTTAACTACCAGTGACAGTGAAAATACCTAACAGTTAACTACCAGTGACAGTGAAAAGACCTATCTAACAGTTAACTACCAGTGACAGTGAAAAGACCTATCTATCAGTTAACTACCAGTGACAAGGAAAAGACTTATCTAACAGTTAACTACCAGTGACAGGGAAAAGACCTAACAGTTAACTACCAGTGACAGGGAAAAGACTTATCTAACAGTTAACTACCAGTAACAGGGAAAATACCTATCTAACAGTTAATTAACTATTTGCTACCCAAGAGCTCAAGGTATTTTTAATCTCAGTAGTTTGAACTAAGGAATGTTGTTGTTTACATATTGTGGTTCACCATTCTCTCTCCAGACGAATGATGGGTGCATGAAACCTCACCCTGTTATAATTTGACTAGATAGTTAGATACCCAGCGTCGAGCCTGAATAAACCTAATCCAAACCAATCAATAGACGCCACTTACCGATGTCGACGTCTTGATTGGTCAGTTCCTCGGTGTCCGCGCCTGCAGAGGCCAGAGCAGCAACCAGTGCTACAACCAGCTGGAGAGTCGTCATGACGTCACTAGCACTACACCTTTTGACAGAGCAAGTCCCTCTAACGAGTGACACTGAAGACATGCCATGTTTCGAATAAATATAAATACTAGCCCTACCCCTCTCCCCTCTCTCTCACTACCCCTCTCTCCCCTCCATGAGTGTTTGTAAGATTACAGCAGAGTCAAACACCCCCGGAGAGAATAAAACTCGTGACTGTCGGCCGATTAAAAGGTTTTAAATGTTTAAATTAGAATCAATCTTGAGCCATCAGTGTGAGCCGTCAACTTGACTGTCTTAGATTACCATGATTATTATATTTATTGTTAAAATATTAGTTAATCTGGAGACTTTTCTTGACACTACAGAGAAATAATAACACAACATTTCAATGTCAATACAGTAAAACCTCTCATATCTAATATCCGAAAGCCGGCGTATCCGAAACGATTAACAGTATATTTGTTTATGTATTTATTTCAGTAGCTGAACTGCCAAATAAAGGCGTTACGTCAGTAAAACCTTTGTTTATTGAAATATTATACAGATCGAGGAAAACACTTTGAAGGTTTTTTAAAGAAGAAAAGATAAATTTAGTTTTGTTGTGTATTTAACTTTGTTATATTGAATAACCAATTATTTACATATACAATATTTTTATGTAACTATGTACGTTATCTAATTTTTTTATTTTATTTTTTACCTCGTAACTCTTCGGAGGGGTATTACATTTTCAAAAATGTGTTAATCTGAAACGGTTTCAGCCCCGTTATTTCGGTTAGCAGAGGTTTTGATCCAATTTGCGTGAAGAAAAAATATACCCGAAAGAACATAAAAACTAGATTATCAAGAAATATAATTAACTAGACAGCTTTCAAAACCAAATATTATTGGTGGAATTTGAAAATATCAGCTCATTTCAAATCAATACATTGATTTCTTTATTACGTCGGGGCATAAAAAACCCAACGATAATACTTTGAGTTGTTTATCAGGTTTCAATTGTTTTATAAACAAGAAAGTTTAAGCTGTGTGTTGGGAGTCAATTTTACATTTTACATTTTAATCTAGAAAACAGCCTGAAATTTAAAATTATAGCAATGTTTCCTGTGTTAAAATTTAAAATAAAAATTGTTTTTAAGCAATGATGGCAAAACTTTACCAAAATGTAAGTAATATTAACAGGGTTAGGGGAAGAAACACCTTTAGACCTGTAGTAAGTCTTTCTGACCAGACAGGATGGTCCTTTAGACCTGTAGTCAGTCTTCCTGACCAGACAGGATGGTCCTTTAGACCTGTAGTCAGTCTTCCTGACCAGACAGGATGGTCCTTTAGACCTGTAGTCAGTCTCCCTGACCAGACAGGAGAATGGTCCTTTAGGCCTGTAGTCAGTTTCCCTGACCAGACAGGATGGTCCTTTAGACCTGTAGTCAGTCTTCCTGACCAGACAGGATGGTCCTTTAGGCCTGTAGTCAGTCTCCCTGACTAGACAGGATGGTCCTTTAGACCTGTAGTCAGTCTTCCTGACCAGACAGGATGGTCCTTTAGACCTGTAGTCAGTCTTCCTGACCAGACAGGAGAATGGTCCTTTAGACCTGTAGTCAGTCTTCCTGATCAGACAGGATGGTCCTTTAGACCTGTAGTCAGTCTCCCTGACCCCGTAGGCGTCCAGCGGTAATCACTTTGAAGTGTTACGGTTCGGATCCCAGTTTCTAAATAGTTTTAGTCCACATGTGTTTCGAAATCAATTAAACTTCACCTATTTCGGAACTCACTGTCGGTACGATTCAATACACTTAGAGCACTTTTAGTAAGCAATATTTATTTATTACAACTAACAAATATATTGTATAAGGTATAAGCCTAAAGATAAAATATTTTGTTTTAAAATATTAGCTTAGTTTAAAACTTCTAGGACACCTTGTAGTCTGTCTTTCTATTGCACTAAGAGTCAAGAGTTCAATTCCTGGCACGGCCGAAAAATTAATTACTGGTTAAGTGTAGTTTTTACCCTATCACAGTGAAGAATTAACGGTAGGGGACTGGTTGTTCAAGGTTTATTAAGTCTTGCGCCAATATTATAAGTCAATTCTCAATTAATTCGATAAATACCTCAAATAAAATAAGTAAAAGAAAAAAAATCATGGTTTATAAATTACTTAACTCAAGGGTTAATCAACGATTAAGGGGAATCTGATGAACTGTTAGTGATAGCGTACACAATGGCTACATTGTATTAATTTTTAGGGAATAATCTTGGATTAAAATTTAAAAATATAATCATCCTCCCCCCTCTAATAGAATCAATTTGTCAACAGAGTAAAGTAATCTTAAACCTGTCTAAATGGCTCTTGCGCTTCTATTGTTTTAATCCTCTAGTTTCTCACGCACCGTCAAACTGATTGCGATTAGAGACGCGTGCGTATGTTTCTGACAAATATCTACGAGACTGGTTTAGGGCAGTAACTGAACTATGTTTCAATATCAATCGACCTATGGGCCAGTTTCATAGTCAGATTTAGTACACCTAAAGTGCGAGTCGATACTAAATACAGGACGACACCTACCTAGACCAAAATGGAATGGGCCAGTTTCGCATATGAAACTGGCCCATTCCATTCAATTTCAGGTAGGTGATGTCTTGTATTTAGTATAGCGCCGCACTTGAGACGTACTAAATCTGACTATGAAACTGGCCCTAAGTCTCGAACCAAGCTTTGTACAATAATCAGCGGTTCGCTAACAGTGGGTCGCAGACACCTTTGGCCGGCCAAGAACATTGTTTTGAGGGGTTGAGTAAAAGAGATAATTTAAAGGATGCCATAATAACCAAGCTGTTATATTTGTTAGTTACGGCTATAAGTGGACCCAAACTGGTAGTAAGACGTGGTGCTAAAGTACAGTTATGTCCGTATCTAAATATTATGTAACACACATGGGAGGACTCCTGGATAGCTCAGTGGTAAGAGCATTGACGTACTAAACTAAGAGTACTGGGTTCGATTTCCGTGTACAGGTGATATTTGTAAACTAACAGAATATGATATTTATACAACCTAATTAAAAATATATAATAGCTTGGTTATTTAATGCACCGTTATTTGAGAGCTCGTGTTTTTTAATTGAGCGCACGTTTGTAGCTGACAATTTACGCACGTCCATAACAGACTCTGCCTTAAAATATGAGTGAAGAATTACCCTGGGTACGCGACTGGATAGCTCAGTGGTAAGAACTTTGGCGTACTAAGCCAAAGGCCCCGGTTTCAATTCCTGTGTCCAGGTGTCATTTATTCAATTTACATTATAATTAAATAATGTTGATAAATGAAAATGGGCTCGTGGTTAGATCCTAGCCGGTGTTTAACGATCACTTGGGGCGTTGTTCTCCCAGCGGACCTACCTGGGTGTTGCGATATGACGATCATCACACGAATATGTTGTTCTCCTGCACACTAAGTTAAACTATAGATGGGCTAATTGTTGAATATTTAGTGAAGACAATATTAATTGTAAGTGCTGGGTCGTTTACTCTTGAACCAAGCTGACTGGAGAGAAAACCAACGGGGAGTACTAACAAACCCTAACAAATATAAACTACGGCGGTAAACACAAAATAATAATGAATTAATACAAGAAAAAAATTAATATCTAGTTGTGGAAACCATAATGAAAGTAATATTTATTTATTTATTTATAGCACCACGTTTTACTACTCGTTTGGGCTTTAGATGCACATTAATTACGCTAGTGATATAGAGAAGAGAAAGATGGATTTGTATGGGAAATGTACCCAAATTCGTATGGAGGAAATGTGAGAAACCATTTAGGGGACCCGACCTTGGTTCGAACACCGATCGCCCCCTCACCAACAATCCAGTCTAATGCAAGACGGTGCAAAATGGTCGAGTTAAAATATAGCCTTGCTACGCTCGGTCAATAAGTAATCAGCCTTAGTTCTAATTAGAGCCCATGATCCCGAATTCAATAATTATTATTTGTGTGTTTGATCCTGTCCTCCGTCTCAAGCACTAACCAAACGTGTGTCGGATGTTGGGACATCCGAGTATCTGTGAGCACCTGATGAGTCAGTGAGTCAGGTAACACACACTGTTCAACCTTGAGAAC
This sequence comes from Timema genevievae, assembly GCA_902155825.1. NCBI lineage: Eukaryota > Metazoa > Arthropoda > Insecta > Phasmatodea > Timematidae > Timema > Timema genevievae. Next base: position 1,999 of record CABFWO010007324.1, on the reverse strand, counting down.
TATCCTAGCCACGCTCCATCACGGCGAGATTACAGAGGCAAAAAATTTAAGAATTGGAATTGAAAATAACTCGCTCAGGAGGTAAATCCCGCAATAGCCTGAACTCTGCTGATAACGAAGAGGTCGAGGTTCTAGTCCTGGTCGGGTGTATTGAGGGTGGTTTCCCTCTCTGCTCCCCCCCTCCCCCACGTCAATAAGGCTACACTTCCTTCCTCTTCCCTCCCCCCCCC
>CABFWO010007323.1:11485-25992 GCA_902155825.1 Timema genevievae | reverse complement strand
AAATTCATCAAAATCTCGAGTTCGATTTTTTTGACGATCACCATACTTTCTCTACCTGTAAGATAGAGAGAAAGTAAAAATTGGTAAAAAAAAGTTAATTTACTGTAACAAATGAGCCTTACAGTTCAAGCTATACATACAAATCACAAACACATGGAGCACAAGATTTACACGCTTTTCTCTTACATAAAACACAAAATATCCATAGTGTTTAAATACTGTATATGTGACAGTAGGAAAAGAGTGTGCCAAAAAGGTTCCACCCACAGTAAGTGTAAATTCACACTAATTACACCTACATCCCGAATTCAAATCCATCCAAATCAGGCCCTTTCAGGCCTATATCCAAGGTGCTATCTCGAAGAAACAAAATTAAATACCTTAAGGATGACATATACTGTAAGTATATCTCCGTATTATAGATGTGTTTAAACTATTAAGAGTCAAAAATAATAATTAATTTGGACACATAGTTTAGTCTTCTCTTTAGACAAGTAAATTACTTTAAAACTAAATAGAATCCTCGCTTTCTTCGCCAATAAATACACTTGCAACTAAACAAGAAAATATTGGCTTAAAGGCCCTCATCTAATTCGATTATCTTAATACACATTTTAAAATCAAACCAAATTCCTTCCTCAATTAACACGAACATACTAATAAACTAAAATGTGACAACACATTTAATTTTACTTTCTTTGGATTATTGCACACCGGTTTTCAACTTCTGTTTAGCGTTTAATACAAATAATTAAAGGCCAACTATAAGGCTACCCACACCAGCCTGCCTTGTGTTGGCTAGAAACAATGAACTAAGGCTGTTAAGCCGTATGCAACCTTCATTATCCTTGGAAACACCATCTCTTGTTGGAATGTCTTCTTCCACAGCCTTCTACCTGGAGAGTGTTGTCAAGTTCGCTGTCTAGAGTCGCTGAGTCTAGTCTGTCGTCTGTATTTAGACCAAATATATCACCTCTGTGCATTTGGTTTAGGGATATAGGTGGTTGGGGGTTTCCACATGACAGCATCATGATTCAATCAAGGCTAAGCGAGTTGAAGTACATGGAACCTTCAGCACCTAGCTACAGTTCAATTTCCGTTAGCTGTGCCAGGTCACAAGTTTGGCTGGCTTTATCCTTTTCTGAGCAAGGACGCACATCAGACTTCATAACCTTGCCGACCGCTCGTCCAATAGCCACGGCAATGGCCACAACATCTATTATGGTAGGATTTTTTAGTGGCATCCATCTCTCGTGCGGCGAATGTCGGATTATACCAAGAGAAAATAGAAAATATGAGTGATGTAAAATAGAAGGATAATACAGTTCTGAGGAGGTGACTAGTATATTTCCCTCAAATGATAAAGACTATTATGTGTAGGGGATCGGGTGGTTAGCTTGAAGTCCGCAATCTGTAGCATCCAAATGCTACACAACATTTTTTTTTTAAATAAGAGAAAAATGTTTGAAACCTTTAAGATATTTATTTTCCAGATAATTTAATGGTTTACAATCAAAGTGTAGTAATTAATGAGAATCTTGGCGTTTTGTACCCAAAAGATCAATTCTTGGTCGAATAAAGGCCACACACACGTATTTCTTGTTCAACTGAAAGAAGTCTTTCCCGACCATGCACATGCCCGAGTCTCCCATAGTGTTACCAACTTTCATGTTCAGTGTACTATGAACAAAAAAGTTTGAGAACCACTTTTCTAGATGTTGTGCACACAAGTAAAATACCATAATGTTTTATTTGTACACTTATGTAAAATAAGTGATAGTGAAGGAAGCCAACCTGAAAGGATAGTTAGATTAGGCCTACGCAGGGACAAGCTCACTTATCTCTTCATTTCTTCTTAAACTTTTCACACTTCCAACTTTTTTTCACTTTCACAGTTACACATTGTTTCTAGATTTTCAGATACATTCTTCTCTCATGTAAAGAAACATATGTAAATAACACATAAACACAAATAAAGATATATATGGGACTATGTGCCTGAAGAATTTGAAAAATAAGCTTTTTTTCAAGTTCTTCAAGCCTTTAGTACCTTATATATTTGTGTTTTATGTGTTATTTATGTATGTGTTACTTTATATGATAAAGGAATATTTATAAAAATTTAAAAACAATGTGCAACTGTGAAAGGGAAAAGAAGTTGGAAGTGTGAAAAGTTTAAGAAGAAATGAAGAGATAAGTGAGCTTGTCCCTGCGTAGGCCTAATCTAACTATCCTTTCAGGTTGGCTTCTTCGCTTTTATTCTTCTACTCTCACTTGTACACTTTCTGCTATCTGCTCCTCCTATCGCTTTCTTGGTTTCACTTTGGGTCTTTCCTACATACTTGAGTTCCGTTATTCTGGTTGGTATTCTTTCCTTTTCCATCCTCATTACATGAGCATACCATCTCAGCCTTGCTTCCTCTACTATTTCACATATTACCTATACTCCCATTCTTTTCCAGATAATTTCTTTCCTTATCATGTTTCTTGTCACAACTAATATGCTCCTTACAAACTTAATTTCCATGGCCTCCACTTTCCCATTCGCTCTTACATTTAATGACTACGTTTCTGCTGCATATGTGACAATGGGTACAAAGTACACCCTATACACCACTCCTTACACTTTAAGGGGACTTCTCTTATCCATAGCATATCTTTCTTTCTTGACTATCACTTACTTTGCATTAATGTATATTATATATTTCCAAGCTATTAGGCAATATTTCATTTTATAATGTTTTATTTATATTTGACATTATTTATGGGGCTATTATCTTGTTTGGTTTCAGATGAAGACTCGTATGATCTGGTCACATGTTACTGTACAAAGCCATTTGCTGGCCGGCCCATGATAGAGTGCAGCAAATGTTTAACTTGGGTTCATCTTTCTTGTGCTAAAGTTCGGAAGAGTAATATCCCTGATGTGTTTGTCTGTGCAAAATGTAAGGAAATACAAATGACTGCGTTAAGCCAAGCATTAAGACTAAGAAGCGAGTAGGTGTTTGAGTTTTCCCACTGAAGTGCCAAGATTTATTTTATATAAAAGAACCCCATGTCAACACCAGCCCAAATTTTAAAGTGGAGTATTTTAAATATGTAAAAAAGTTGTACAAAGCACCATAAGCATAGCCAGAACTCTGAAAATGGGGGTGTGGTCAAAAAAAGTCACGTCTATTTCAATAACAAGACAACATCTAGCCTCAGAATCCATGCAATAATTTAACAAGATCAATTCCGAAAATTTTTAGCAAAAATATATATTTTGATCATATGGGAATTAAAATTGAAGATTTATTAATGAGACTAAGAAATTCCTTTGCCAGTAAAATTATTATATAAACTACAATTGAGTGGTAAAATAGTGTAACTATTTTCAGGGCTATTCTCTCGTTAAAAGGGGCTATCTTTTTAATGTCATCAATAACATCTTCAATTTTTTTTCCCATAGCCAAGTCCTGCTCAAAAAATGGGACCATCAGAGAATAAAGTCTTTCTTGCTTCATTGTCGAGCACAGATTTGATTTTACAATGGTAATTTTTGAGACACGCCTCTTACAGAAATAGATTGTAATTGGGATGGCTGAAAACTTCTGGAGGAGACAAGTAAAGTTTTTGTAAGTTTTACCCCTGTTGAACTCTACCAACCACTTCAGCCAGTCATGTACTGTGGTGGGAAGGTGGGAAGTTTTGCACCCTCTTAGTTCTCAGTGGCCTTACTTCAGCTTCCAACGCCAAGGTATTTAAATTGAAGTTATACTCAAGAGCTTGATGCCATTTACTTTGCATCCGTCGGGTTTGCATTTCATGATTTTCCCTACACTGCTGATTACCCTTAACATCCATCAAGTTTGCGTTTCATAATTTTCCCTATACTGCTGATACCCGTTTTGTCTCCTTTGAAAACCTTGAGTTCAACCCTTTTAAAAGAATCTAAAATAGGTGAATAATTTGATTTTGTCTTTCTTGGTATTGACATTAGCAACCTGTGTCAAGATTTTCACCAAAAAATACAAACACTTGTCTTTTCTTGTTTCCAACATCAAATTCAGATATTTGTTTTTCAAAGCCTTAAGCTTTAATATATTTTATCTCAAAGATTTATTCATTGTGTCTCATTTCAACTAAAGCTGCATGACTTAACAAAGATTGATGGTTGATGACTGAATGGTTTTTACTGGTTTTAAGCAGCATTTGAAGGATTGGCTCATTTATTTATTTATTTCTAAACTTACTGTAAATTTGAACATGCAGCAATATTCCAATGTCTCTGTCTTTTACTAAAGCTTCAATTGTATCTTCAACAGTTTTTTTATTGCTTCAATAACTGCCATTAATAGTTCGTGAAAAATCTCAGTGCTGCAGCCCCACCTTATGTCAACAAAGACTTAAAATTTTCAGTTTGAAATAACAAACTCATCGAACACACTTTGTCGGTTTGAGCCGCTTTAAATAAAATTATAAATAAGCTGGATGATGCCAAAAATAATTAAAATCAAGGGGTTATTTTTGTGTGATGCAGAAGCACTGACCAGGGTATGATTCGGGCATTGTATGTAGCAATGTACATACATAATGGAGTCATTGATCAGCTTACATCTTGCCTGTACTCTTGTGCAATCACCCAACATGGTGGATGGGCCATCAAAGCATACAGCTACTACATTTTCCTACCTAATGCTCATATTTTCAATGTTGCTTTTGAAATTAAAGATGCAGTTTGTGTTTGTTTTTTTGCAACCAGTCTAAGCCATTAAATTGCATTAAATCATGACTCGCCCTTCTTGCCTGGAGTATGGAACTCGGGGTCAATCACTTTTCCCACACGATACATAGACTTACTGCATATGTAATGTAGCTTCACACTGCTACCAACAAAGGTATGTTGTGGTTCAAATTTTCCTTTCTGCTTTCTTTTTAAATTTTTTTCCCTAGCGCCATTGGGGGTGCAGCGGCACCCCTGCGCACCCCCCTGGCTACGCCTATGCGAATCACTGCCTTAAACCTTGATCTGAATCTTGTTAGTTTGAAAATATTAATTAACTTATATTCTTGTAATTCTACATAGTTTAGTTTTTAAACAAGTAATTCTGATGTTACAACAAATATTGTATTACCTGGTTCGGTGGCCACATGGTCTAACACGCTACTATTGTGTTAAACTAGACTGCCAAATCTGGGGAGATCTGGGTTCAATCCTGGTCGGGTACACTGAGGGTGGTTTTTCCTAAATGGTTTTCCACTCGCCACACAAATGTGGGTGCACTTCTTCTAAATTAAACCTTCCTAATACCCAACACATTAGTGTAATTTAGTACATAGGCATATAACCTAAATGGTTAAGAGGCCGTGTTTAAAAAAAAAGTACTATAAAGTAGAATAGAGAAACACTTAATAGTGCTTTTTCATTTAAAAAAATTCAATTGTTTTGTATCAAAGCAAGGTAAAAATAAGTGCTATTGTGAAAGCAAGGTCCCCAATGAATAATTAAAAAAATAGTATAGGTACAAAATTAATGATTTATTATAATAAAAATGATTTATATAGGGAGATATATTGTATATAGCATGTTTGTTAATTTGGAGATAACTACTTTATTGTTTTTATATATATTTTTTTTAAAATGTGCCAGTTAGTAGTTAATAATTTTTAAAAACATAATTTAAATTTTTCGATAGGCTCAAAAAGTAGCATTCTTATGACATTTTTTCTACTTTCTAGACTAAATTTTGTTCTCTCTATTCTACTAATTAAATAATTTGTTGATTGTTTTTAATTTTAGATGGACGTAAGTTATGTTGTTTTAAACTAAAGTCACTAAACGGTTTAAGTGAGACATTATTACAGGCTGTAATTTGATATTGTACAGTATCATGATACTCAATTGCTCCCAGTTTATTTTTTTACTGCTCTTATTTTTCAAACAATATGTTTAAAATAGCTTTGTAGGTAATAGTCTAAGTACAGCTATGAAGACTGAAGTTTTCTTAATGAAATAATTTATTATTGACAAGAAAAGAAATAGTTTTGGGTAAGTGGCTTTTTATATTGGTTGAATGCTTATTTAAGGTGTTTGTTTGAATATAATAATTACTCTCTTCTGCTTAAGAAGGGGACTAATGTACCCCGAATTCATAATTATGTGTTTTGTTGTGTTTTAATTGTGAAATTTGAGGCCTACAGTTTTTTGTTAACTGTATAGACCAGGGCTGCTGCCAAAATAATTTAAAAGTCCTATTATTAACATAAAGAAATCATGTAAAAATTTAAATTTTTATATTTTTTTATGCATGTGGCAATAGAATTTCAGAATATGAAGAAAATACTTAAACAAACCATTTATAGGAAAAGAACAAACACTTCAAGCCTAGGATTGTTAAATTTGTACCTCAATACAATCTATTCTTACAGGTACTGCCAGGAACAAATGAATCATTAATCAAACTAATTTTAGATACCTCAATTCTTAGCTCTCAGACTTTGGTAAATGCACACAACTTGACATGACCTAAATGTTCTAGTTACCTTGTTTAGACAAAACTTGGCTTGTTCAAATACATAACATTGACATTGCTTGAAACTTGAATTCTCACTTTTAAGTTTTAAAACTGGGAATCTAAATCAACTTAGAGGTCTGCAAACTTAAGTAATTTTCATTCAAGTTGAGTTTTAGCGAGTATTTTAGAAAGCACCCAAGTATTAAGTCGCGCAAGCTTGAGTTCAATAAATATATAACTCTTTAAGACTTCACTATGTTTATAAAAATCAATTATTACTATTAGCACCTGTCCGGGTTATACGCACTTACGCTAATGTGTAATGGTAGGGTGATTGCAAGATGAAATGGAGGACCTACAGTTTAACGTGGAATCTGAACCACTGTGGAGGCCTGGCATTCCACACATTCACACATTGTGAATAATACACGTTTTGTCAGAGGTGAAGGAAGGGTTTGGCAATCAGATAAATCTGTGCCAGGACCGAGGATTGAACCCTGAACCCTCAGCACAGAAGTCTGACACCTTACCTCGAGAGCACCAGGTCACCAATTGCTAGTAATTAATAAAACAAAACAAAATAAAATCTTTTAAAAGTAAAAATAACTTATTAGTAAATTCAAATTTAGAAAAAATTTGAGCTATAATAGACATTAAGACTCATTTTTAAATCCCTACTCCAGAAATAGACTTCTCTTTTCTACTAAAGAAGCTAATGTAGGAATTTTTTTTAGTATAGGTACTTAACCTATCACATTTATATGCCTAGTTATACATGATATTGTCGTGCATCATGTTTTTGGTTTTCCACCTTCTACAAGGAAATGATTTTCTATGAATGTTTAACTCCTTTTCTCAGCAAACCAGCTCTCTCAGTTGTTGACCTCAACACTACTATGACCATTTGCACACTATCCTCTTTGTTAGGTTTCTCCTCCTCAAATCCCCCCCTCCCACATCACCAGAGACACAGTAAAGCTCATAAATAACCTAGCTCATAAAGGGAATCCCAAGTCTGAACTATGAATTGTGACACCTAATGTTAACAATCAAACAATCCTAAATATCTGTGAAAGTACTTAAATATCTTGTAATCTGGTTTGTACCCTTGAAATCTGAAAAAAATTGTTATCCATGTAAAGGCAGCCCTGGTGTAGGCCTGGCCCTTGTATCCTCCTTTCATTGTTTAATTTAATACAGCTGTGTGGCACCATTTTTCCTTTGGTTGTAATATGTAATCACTATCAAAATATCACGCTGAGAAACTTGTGTTTAATCAATTAAGAGAGGAAAAATATGTCAAACTATATTAGTGGAATTTATCTGTAAACTAGTTATTTTCTTTTATTCTGGAACATAAGGTTTTCCTTGTTTGTTATAATTTTATATAGTATAGAAAAGGGGTTGGCAACCGGTTTATCACACGGCCATTTTCAGTTAATCGCGTTATAAAAATACATTGTAGTTAAAATTTGAACTTTGGGTCATCTGAATCTGAAAATATATCATTCTTTTACAAATTTTTCTAGTGACCAAAATAACCTTGATGTTTAGTGTATTCCCGTCTTAGTGGTGATGTGTCTGATATGCAAATGAAGAGAGAGATATATGCAAGTAATATATATATGCAAGTGCAGGCTTGGACTCTGCCATCAACAGCAGATTCAAACTCTTATGAAACTTATCTTTGTTTAAAAATTTTAGCGCAAAGAACCTGCTCCTTTTCCTAAGCATTCTTAGGCTTTGAGTGGGATAGTTTTCTACTACTACTACTACTACTTCTTCTAACACTACTGTTGCTTTGTAGTTTCGCATGTACTGGCTAAGAATTAAAAAATCTTTCACCAATGGTGAGTTTGTGAAGGGGGCCTTTGTTAAGCCTATTTGAGATCATGGCCACATATTAAAAAAAACAACTTAATGATCTACTACCAAGAACTGGAGGAAATGAGGTCGCCCATATATATTTTGCATTTTTTTATACAACGATTGAATGAACTAAATTTGGAACTGCAAGGTAAAGGCAAAAAATCATAAACATGATTTCTGCGATTTAACCATTTTCGGGAAAATTTATATTTGGGAAACACATTTTCATAAAATACATTTCAAACAAAATTTGAGAGCTGAGTTTGCTTGAAGATTTGTGAAATTTGGAAAACTAATAATATTACAACTTACATGATATATTTTAAACTAATTTTCTCAAGTAATGTTGAAGATAAATCTCAGGATGTTCATTATGTATTTAATAATATCAATTCTGCTACATCGGAAATGAAAATCATCACGATCCAAAATGATGTTGAACAGGAAAAACACTGCCTTTGGCAACTAGCCACTTCTCAGAAGCATCCACGTTTCTTACGTTTCATATTAATTATATATTTATCATGCTAATACCTATTTATAATAAAAGTAGTTAGGTTAATTTGAAAATACACATTTCATTCATTCTATATTTTCTTTCTAGATAGGATGGGAAATAAATACTGAGGAAAGAATGAGTATAAGAAATTGGATTAAAGAAACAATGGGTGATTGTGGATCCTATGATAGACTTGTAAGTTGATCGGGGCCTCAAAAAGGTTGCCGACCCCTGACGTAGAAGTACAAATGTTGATATATGTATTACATGACTGAAATGAAAGAAAAATGTATTTGAAAACATTTCTGCAGATCCTAGTTGCTTTATACATAATACTCCCAATGTAATTATTCTAGATAATTTACACCAACACTAATTCACAATTCACTATTTACACTGTATACACACTAAACTTTACTGACTCAAACTCATTTCCAACAAGTTACATTCACAGTAAAATGAAGTTTCATTGCACCATGTGACACTAGGATATAAAACTCGATAAGAATGTGTGTAGGCCTACGAAAACAGGATGATATTGTGATATTTATATAATTGGTAGGGGTGTGCGAATGTTTTAAGTTCAAAGTTTGGGGTGAATGGACGAATATTTGACTAAGCCAGCAAATACAAAGGCCGAAAATCAAGCTCTAATCATTGTTTTGTTCTTTTTATCTTTAAAGCCCCACTAATCCTTGGGTTTAACCTAAAGTAAGTCAGGTAGTCTTATGGACATTGTTTGTGGTGGGTCAATATACTGTCCTTTGTCAAATTAAATGGGTTAGGAGGAGAGGAAGAGTACCCAAAAGTTAGCCACAAAAAATTGGAAAGAAACTGCTAACTTTAGTGAAGGGTGAGAGGGAGGAGGGGGGGGTTAAAGAATGACAAGACCAGCAAAGAGTGAGAGGGGGAAATGATGTAACTTAACAAGGCCAACTATTTTGTGCAAGAGTGCCAGCTCAAGAAAGAAGAAAGAGTACAGTAAAGATAGGGGGAATGGGAAGTGTGTTATGGTGAGAGGGGGAGAAGGGAGCCGAGTGGTAATAGCTTTTAAAACTAATATGGAGGTCAGACTAAACCAAGCTGACTTCACATAACTAATCTAAATTTATCTCAATACTTTAAATTTTACTCATCTTTTCCTACTTAGGCTATCATAAGGATATGAGTGTCACTTGTATTTTTGCTATTTATTGTTACTCAAGCACATTTTTGGCCATTTTGGACTCCCTCCCCCCTTCAAACCTCACCCTCCCCACCCATCTTGCCTATGTTATATTTATGTCAACTTTTTTTAAACATTTGTTCACAGGAATGACCATTATTTTGTATGCAATTTAAAACTTATTGATAATTAGTAACAGAGGTGTAAATTTATGGTGTGAAATACTTAAAAATAAATACTGTTGTAAAGTGAATTTAAATTTATTGTACTAAACAAGTCAAATTTAAAAAGTTAAAAAATTATTTAAAAAAGTTTACACTTATTTGAAATGATATAAAAACAGTATTTTTAGTGAATACATGAATAATTATTATAGTTATAAAAAACTATAAACCACTTTTAATCTGATTACCAAAATCCTTGAATCCACGTCTCAACACGTTTAATTATTGGGTCCATTTGGGGTGGCTGTGTCACTTAACAATTCTTGCTCAACACACAAGCATTATTCTGACCCCCTCTCCTCCCTTGTCAGCAAAAATAATCAAAGCTTGAACCCCCCTCACATATCACTCTAGGGTGCTTAAAAAAATACTGAGGATTTTAGGTTTTTTAGGATGTTGGATGTATTTTTAGTTACAATAAACAACCTTTTATGTCGGTAAATTTTTAAATTACAACTTATTGTGAAAGTTTTTTTTTTAATTTGTGAGATAATGGTGACTTTTCCAATGTGAAATAAAAACAATATTTATCTTAACTAAAATATTACACATTTCCTGGGTCAGTTAAAACATCTTATAAAAATATCGAGGGAAAAATCCTTTTTCAAATAAAAATTAATGCAAGCTTTTAAAACTATCCATAAAAAGTATGGTCACTTTTTGAGGAAAGTTGATCTTCCTTTCTGCATTATCCTGAGATTTGGTTTTACAAGTAATTTTTTAAAATTACCATCTGTTTTATAGCGTTTCTTTTACTACATTCTAAACATCCCTTATGAATTGATTTAACCAATTAATCATTATTTCACAATATAGGAGATTTTTTTTATTATAATTTGATATAGGTTTGAAATTTTACTATTTTACTTGAAAATATTTGATTAAAAAGAGTTCTATTCGCACACCCCTTACAATTGGTAAAATAAGTTACTTCAACTGGTATAATTCACACACATTTTTTGAAAATGTTTGGTTCAAGCCAGTATACTCGAGCAAATTGAATATGTAAATAACGATTAAGTATGGCTCCTATGAATTAAAATTCAAGAAATGAGTTCATAACAAATTAAAATGTACCCAGCCAATAAACCAAAATATTTGGTGCTAAATAATGTTATCTTGTTTTCTCATTCATGGCTCGCTGGTTATTTTATGCCCCTATATTTTTATGTATACTAGAGGTAATTGTGGTTCATTTAAAATTTGAATGGGTGGATTTGCATTTTCAATTATACAAGCCTACTATTCATAGAAGTCCAAATTAAGGTGACTACCTACAAATTGAAAGATAATTTCCTTTAAAATACATAGGCAAAGTCTACAAAAATATGACTGGGTTTTGTGCTTCCTCAACCTATTTTAGAAAATCATGTTTTTGGTACTGAATGTAATTGTGATTTTAATATTTGATTTGACAAATGTAAAAATATTAAATTATAAACATACACAGATATCAATAATTTCCATGAATGTTTGAGTATCACAGAAGTTACAGATTTCAATGGATAACCCTTTGTTTTGTATTTCCTAACTCTTACCAAATATGAGCACCATATGGTGCTAAAAAGTCTAATGTCCTATTTTTATCTGTGCTTTTATAGAAATAAATCAATATCACTAGGAAAATTAAACCTATGTTGGGCACGCATTGGTAATGAAACTCATATTTAGTTGTGGAAACACAAACCAAACTTATTAAAAAAAATTAAATAATTTCAATTATCAACCAACAGCAAAGTTGATTTTTGTTACAGCCTTGGAAAAGAGAGCTATACTGTACTATATGTGTTCAGATATAATTAGGTAGTTTTTGTTTAGTAGAATACTTTGTTGTAGGGTCTATATATCTAAGTGAATTTCAATATTATTTAGGAAATATAAAACAATGAATTTATTATGAGGATTATATTAATTGATTTTATTTGGTTTCTTTACTGTACAATTTAATTGATGAAGCTTCTTAGTTGAGCAGCTCTGCCAATTTAGTGCTTATTTGTTAATGTATGTACTACTATTCGGGGGGAGTAGGCAATTCTCTTTTTAAGTTGAGTTTGAATAGAATTTGAATGAAAACATAAGTGTTTTTAACTAGTTCGATTAATATAGAATTTGAACTAGAAATAATGTTTCAAATTGTATTTTTTATAATAGATTTATGTGTAAACCATAAATACAAACCCTTTTTTTTCTGAAAAAAATTATGATCGCAAATAAATTCAATATAGTTGTACAAGTTATATATTTTTAAATCTGGCAAAAGGAAATATTGAGGGACTTTGTTCACTCTGAAATAATATTTTCAAATTGAATCAAATTAATTAAGCTTGAAATTTTTGTGATTAAATCAACAATTCAGAGAACTAAAATTTTTCTAGTTTTGTAAAAATCGTAAAGTTCGAAAAACTACTAAAACTTGACTCGAATTTTCGAGTACTTGCACACCTTTACTACTATTATTGTCATTGACAACTTAGTATAGTCATATATAGAAATTGAGTATTGTTATTATTTTAAATTGTTAATGCAGTAAAATATACTCGCTGATATAGTATACTTTTTGTTCAATATCACAATATATTCTCCTATTAGAGTACACTTATTTGGATTAGAAATGTTATTGTTCATCCTAGGACACAGTCAAGGAATACACCAGACCCACAGCCTCTAGGTTAAAATGGCTGCGCTTCGTGGGTGAACTTGAGTCCTTCTATATGAGTAGCACTCTTTTCCATCAAGGGGCATTTTAAAAAACAACTAATTTTAAACATGGTTTCATTAGACAGACACAAATATCCATCTCGAGTCACTCATCTGGCTTCCACAAAGCTTGGTTTAGGTAACGACCCGACCTATTCACATAATCCTACCTCACAAAGAGCTTATACAGACTGTCCATTACGATTACAATGGTCCCTTTATGATGAACATGATAAAAGTTAGTCATTTAACAACCGCACACTTGGAAATGCTTACATAACCGAGCATTGACACTAGCAAACCTAAGTGTTGATGGACTCAGCCTAGCCCAAGGAGCGCAGCGAAAATTCTGTAAGGCTGAGGATTTGGTAGATCCTTGTCTATATCCTAGGATTTAAATTGAACTTAATATATAATATATTCCAGTATTAGAAATTATCATAATTATATTAAACATAGATTCTTGCTCTTATATTGTTGTTTTGAGTTTCAAATTTAAACTTTAGAAACAAGCTGGAATTGTTTTAAATATTACATAATCATTGAATAAGAATACTTCTCATTTATCAATGAAACACTAATAATATTGCTGAAAGTTTTCTGTCTTACCCCTTAAAATTAACTTGGGTAATTTTGTAAAAATAGGTTATCTCATATTTTTGTCACTATAGAATTCTTCAGATCATAGATTTGTTTATTGTGATTGTTATATGGTGAGTGGTATCTAATGGTACCAAAGTTATTATGTCATTTATCATCATTGCCAATGAAATAATAAAATGAGTTAATATTCTGACATTATTGTCATTTATTATCAATGCCAATGAACTAATAAAGAGAGTTAATATTTTGACAATATTGTCATTTATTATTAATGCCAATGAAATAATAAAAATAGTTAATATTTTGATAATATTGTCATCTTTTATTAATGCCAATGAAATAATAAAAAGAGTTAATATTTTGACAATCTTAACAGCATAAAAAATGTTTTGTCATTGTATCATAGTTAAATTCTAAGCTATTTTTACTTAATCAAATGCATATTAACAATTAAATTTCACTTTATTAATTACAAGAAGATAAACCTTCAACAAAGTTTTTCTTTTGTTGCGAGTACATTGTGAAGTGTTGAGTTTTTTTTTTTTGGCTTTGTATTCTTAGTACAAGAAACGTGTCATTGAACAATTATGTTATGTTCTACTATCAAATAAAATCTGTTATTGATTTACTACTATTTAACTGGGTGCTGTGTTGGAGAATATTTTAAGCTCCAGATATTATATTTAGTTGTGTGTTTCCATTTGTGGCATATATATATATATATATGTATATGTGATACCGATTTTGAACTGTAAAGCCTATGTGTATTTTAATTACAAATTTGTTAAAAAGTTGTACCAAGTGTCTTCTGAACTTAATTGTGTTGAAATGTAGTTTTCCTACCACCGCCTCTACCCAAAATTAATTTACTAAATTCCTTTTTAGTCTATGAAGCACTGGGTATGTTAGCTGCCAGGGGGCGTCCTCGGCATAAGATTGAAATAATTTGGGGG
>CABFWO010007322.1:0-25993 GCA_902155825.1 Timema genevievae | reverse complement strand
ACCTCACACACTGCCATGGCTCTAAAACAATAATACATGTAGTGTACATCACACACTGCCATGGCTCTAAAACAATAATACATGTAATGTACATCAAACACTGCCATGGCTCTAAAACAATAATACATGTAGTGTACATCACACACTGCCATGGCTCTAAAACAATAATACATGTAGTGTACATCACACACTGCCATGGCTCTAAAACAATAATACATGTAGTGTACATCACACACTGCCATGGCTCTAAAACAATAATACATGTAGTGTACATCACACACTGCCATAGCTCTAAAACAATAATATATGTAGTGTACATCACACACTTCCATGGCTCTAAAAAATAACACATTTGGTATATATCACACACCACCATGGCTCTAAAACAAAAACACATGTGGTATATATCACACACTGCCATGGCCCTAAAACAATAACACATTTGGTATACATCACACACCGCCTTGGCTCTAAAACAATGACACATTTGGTATATATCACACACCGCCATGGCTCTAAAGCAACAACACATGCGGTATACATTACACACCGCCATGGCTCTAAAACAACAACACATTTGGTATACATCACACACCGTCATGGCTCTAAAACAATAACACATGTGGTGTACATCACACACCACCATGGCTCTAAAACAATAACACATGTGGTATACATCACACACTGCCATGGCTCTAAAACAACAACACATGTTGTATACTTCACACACCACCATGGCTCTAAAACAATAACACATTTGGTATACATCACACACCGCCATGGCTCTAATACAATAACACATGTGGTATATATCACACACCGCCATGGCTCTAAAACAACACATGTGGTGTACATCACACACACTGCCATTGATCTAAAACAATAACACATGTGGTATACATCACACACTACCATGGCTCTAAAACAACAACACATGTGGTATATTTCACACACCGCCATGGCTCTAAAACAATAACACATGTGGTATACATCACACACCACCATTGCTCTAATACAATAACACATGTGGTGTACATCACACACTGCCATGGCTCTAAGACAATAACACATGTGGTATATATCACACACTGCCATGGCTCTAAAACTATAACACATGTGGTATACATCACACACCGCCATGGCTTTAAAACAATAACACATGTGGTGTACATCACACACCGCCATGGCTCTAAAACAATAACACATGTGGTATATATCACACACTGCCATGTTTCTAAAATTATAACACATGTGGTATACATCACACACCACCATGGCTCTAAGACAACACATGTGGTATATATCACACAATGCCATGGCTCTAAAATAACAACACATGTGGTGTACATCACACACTACCATGGCTCTAAAACAATAACACATGTGGTATACATCACACACCACCATGGCTTTAAAACAATAACACATGTGGTATACATCACACACTACCATGGCTCTAAAACAACAACACATGTGGTATACTTCACACACCGCCATGGCTCTAAAACAATAACACAGGTGGTGTACATCACACACCGCCATGGCTCTAAAACAACAACACAGGTGGTATACATCACACACTACCATGGCTCTAAAACAACAACACATGTGGTATACTTAACACACCGCCATGGCTCTAAAATAACACATGTGGTGTACATCACACACTACCATGGCTCTAAAACAATAACACATGTGATATACATCACACACCGCCATGGCTTTAAAATAATAACACATGTGGTGTACATCACACACCGCCATGGCTCTAAAACAATAACACATGTGGTGCACATCACACACTGCCATGGCTCTAAAATAACAACACATGTGGTGTACATCACACACTGCCATGGCTCTAAAATAACAACACATGTGGTGTACATCACACACTGCCGTGGCTCCAAGACAACAACACATGCGTTATATATCACACATTTTTAGTTTTATTCTAATTGTTCTGTCCACCTCATGGTGTGATAATGTGCCTTCGTGCTCCCTTTCAACCATAGGGATCAGACGTCGATTGTTGTGAAGTTTCGAGCAGACTATCATGGGTGAATGTGTTTGTATATCAATCTGATAGTTTTGTAATTAATTGTATGTACCATTCCTTGATATTAAATTAGTCAGTTTTAGAATAGTACCTTTCTCGTGTTTATGAAATACGTGTGCGCCATTCCCAATGAACTGGCAACTGGGCATAACATTACTTTTTTTATAATATATTATATATTAATTTTCTAATTCCTATAATTATTTAAATTAATTTAAATGAAGTTAAATTAATTGTATTTTAAACTTTATATAATGTCATAAAATATATATTAATTTATGTATGAGTGCAACTAAACGAAAACAAAGACTTTTTTAGGATGTACACACATTATTTAGCTATTTTAATATATATTCAAATAAATAAGTTTGACACAAGGTTTATCAGTAATCTAAGGAGTAGGAATGAGAATGATGGTTTTAGTAAAAAGTACATCGGTATTAGCGTGGATAAAGTATGGAAGACAAAGTAATAACGCACACGTGTAAAACACCTCTTAACTCTCCTCTATAGGCGATAAAAATTGATAAACTTGATCTATCTATGGACCGTGAATAGGAAAGTAACAAAACCAACATAGCTCAAAAACCATAACAATGAGTGTCAACAATAGCAAGAGCTTAGGGCTGTCAGAACAATTAAAGGCAGGCAGCATCAATGATTTATGACTTTATTTTTCATAATGAGTTTTTTAAATCGAGTTGTTGGCGTCACTACCAAGGTTGAATTGGGGAAGTTAAAATATGCAGATATGAAGTGTAAATACCATAAAACGCTACTTTGCCTTAGAATACTAAAAACAATGACGGAACATGTTGGGTCTCCATGAGGAAAGTATCACTAGGCTAATATTGTTTAATGACAATCTTCTGGTTGATCACGGACCTAAGCAGCTAGCAGCTCGTGTATCTATAAAGTGACTTCAAAAATGAATGTTAAAAAGGGCACCTCTTTAAATGTATATATATATATATGTATATATTTTAAAGTATATGGAGAAAATGTACATTCATGTTAAATGTACATTCTGTAATCGTGGCTTTAGGCTTGGGTGTTTAATTTTAGGTGTGGTGTTCTAGTTAAAGTTGATTTTTAAACTATATGATTATATTTCTCTATAATATATACTCATTGCCATGCTTTGAATACTAACTTATATTTTTTTTAAATGTGGCGTATGTTTTTATGTCCAGACATTTTCTTAATCTTCCCGATAAGGTACGGAGCTGAAACATCGCCCACTAATTATATTGATGTTGTGGCTTCCTCCCAAATTTTTAAAACTGATTTTATGTGCAGGGGGGTGTCCCCTGAGGTGATTAAGCATACTCCGATCTCCTAGTCAATGGCTATACAGTTGAAGCATAACATATTTTATGTTAACCTCAGAAAGATTAATGAGTTTTAGGGAAGGACGTGCTGGCAGTGGTTCCCAAACATTTTGATTCGTGGAGCACTTTTCTGGAAATAATTATTCGTCACGGATCACTATCGTTTCCTTAATGTCAAAAGCCCGTATGTGAATTTTTTGATGTTTTTACTTAACTGCATTTTTAAGGTCGATATTTTATCGTATGGCAAAAACCCAAATTATTTTTCGAGTTCTAAATAGCTTAAATTTTGATCTAAACATAATTTTTCCCATTGAAAGTCATTGAAAATTGGAACTTTTAATATAGTTTTCTCAAAACATAAAGCTTGCACATACTTGGTATAAGGGGGGCGATATTTTCACCTAGCACCTACATAGGTTCTAAACTGAATTACAGCAGTATTCACGATGTAAACGAATTTTTTAGCATTTGGGTATGTTAAACATCAAGTTTTATTTAATTCTAAATGTAATTTCCTCCACTAATTTCATAGAAATAAGGAACTTAATTAGCTACATAAACAAAAATCAACAACAAAAAACATAAAGGCAACACATTTGATAACGAATTCAAAGCAGGTATTGTAAATCCACAATTTGTTACCCATATATATATGGTATTTAAAACCATTTTCACAGCTGCAAAGAAAAGTCACTTGGCATCAAAAAATAACGATAAAGTATAGACCACGAACTTAGATTTTAATGAGAGGAATAGGAATGTTTTTATGTGCACAATGTGGCTATATCTTGTTTAGTTTGGGACAGCTGCAACTGAATAGCCTCTACATTGAGGCAGGATCTATATTTATCTATAGTAGCCATATAGGTAGAAAATTCTGATTTATATATGTAATTTGTTGCAAAGGGAAAAAGGATGATTTTTGCTTTATCTGACAAAACCTCAAATTCGTATCTTAGCTAACACAAAAATTCTGATAGTGATTTCATTAGTTGCAAAATTCTCTTTTATCGCAGAATCTGATATCAAATCAATCAAGCACTAATACTGCTGTGATGTCAGATAGGGTGGTTTTTTCAACACATATGAGTATGTATTTACAACCCAAAAGTTTTATTTTATCTTTTCATAGAGTTCTTCTGGAAAATAGCAGTTGAAACTATCAAGCAAACATAGCAGGTGAACGTGAAACCCATTTAAGATATCTCTAGGTGTGTCGGAATATGGTACTTCTTTAGAATTTTTTTCACAAAAACAGTTACTGCTTTTCCTTGAAGTGAGAAACTCAAGTTATTAGCTTTTTTGAAAAATTTACTAAATACACCAATTTCATAAGCTAACGCTCATCACACAACCTGTATCCCAAAGAGTACTCATTGCCAATCAGGAAGGTTCTGACTTCAGCCCTCATTTCGAAGAGACGAGTCAAAGTTTTGTCGCAAGAAATCCACCTTACTTCTGTGAGAAGAAGTAAAGACGTATGTAGACGTATGTAGACGTATGTACATGTCATCACACAACATTTTGAATAACCTTGCATTCTTAAGTCATGACTTGATAAAATTAAATATTTTCACGCTTTCGTCCAAAACTTCTTTTAGTGAGGCTGCCATTTTTTTCACAGCAAAATCATGGCGGTGGCTACTGCTTCACTCACAAACTTTTTGTTTTATTTGAGATAGCACCGTACGTCTTTCCAATCATTGCCTTCGCGCCATCTGTGCACACATCAACGCAGCTATCCCATGGGACGCAACTCACTGTGAAAAATTCTTATATTAATTTGAGAATTTCAGCGTGAGTTGTATTAGTTGGTAACTGCTTGCAGAGAAGCAGATACTCTTGAAAAAACTCCAAGTAGACCTAATGGTAGCGCAAAAAAAAACAACTAAAATTTCTAGCCCAGCCACATCCATTGATTTATCCACTCGGAGTGAAAAGTAAAGTAGCTTTCACATCCTCTGCTAAGTCCCCGATTCATTGCGAGATTGTGTTAGTTGACAAATATGTTTTTACTAGTTTCATGGCTTTTCCATCAATCATATATTCCACTATTTCCTTTAAGCAAGGCTTGATAAAGTTTTCATCGTTGGTACGGGCTTTGCCAGCTTGGACAATTGCTAACTGAAAGGACGCCATCAAAGCCTTTTCATTAACGGTTTTTGAGTGACAGCCTGATAGGATATAATTTTTTGGGCTTGTGTAAGTTCACCGTACTTTCTTCTGAAAGAATCAGTTGGTTTGCCCTTGTATTCAGGAGGAACCCCCTCAAAATGACTGTGCATTTTTTCTGGGAGCACTGCACTGTTTGGCAACATTTTGCCGCAAATTACGCGCTGTAATTTGTTGTCACTTGTATCAACGAGCCCAGTATTCAGGTAGAAATCGTGGTGCTTCCTTTTAACTATTCCTTTCGCTGTGGAAATGATCTCCAAATAACGTTACTAGGCAGTTGGTTTAACACTTCAGGAGGTTAGGGAGAACCCGCTGTCGCTGATTCGTCCAAAAAATCTTCATCCTGTCCAGAAAATCTATCACTAGCAACTGCTCCATCTTCTTCCACACTACATTAAAAAATTATAAACGTATCAGCTTGGTATATCATAATAATACTAATGATAATTATTATTATCCAGTAAATAATAAAACAAATTGATTGAGGAACCGTACGTGGTTCCCAAGTCAACGTTGAATAATGTTAAGTAATGTAAATGTTTCTCGCATGTTTTCTCACGTTGCTTGTTAAATGCGAGTGGCCATCTTATTTCATCGCTTAGTGACGTCACATTAGCTGCCGTTCAAGGTTGACCAGCTAACAGCCAAAAACTCGAATAGTAATAACATGAGTTAAAATCGGTTTTTGTTAAAATTGCAACAATATGGAAAATATGCCATGTACCTACAATAAAATAAAATGCATGGACTGAAATATCTTTATTTACTATTTACTCACAAAGTTTTATACACCCTATCTCTTATAGGGCCTGACTTATTATCGTTCAAATTATTGCTTCAAATTACTGTTCAAATTATGTTAAATGTTTCAATGACACATGCTCTCATCCCAACAAACTCTCACAAATAAACGATATTCAACGTTACAAGAAAATGGCATTTAACAAAATATTTGAATATTTGGTTGTTGATGCTTCCAAAGCTACCGGAGGTATTGTAACAGAGGTTTTGAGGGATTTTTTTTTAAGGATCCCGACTTCAGCCAGCGATCCATAGAAAGAAAATCGATTATATTTTCTGAATCACTACGTAGGTGTTCAAAAAAATCCTGCAACGGACAGGTGTTTCGTCCTCAAGAGGGAAGATTTGAAAAGCTATACTAACATAATTGTTTTAAAAAAACTTAAATTTAAAAGAACACAACAAAAGCACTAACAAATAAATAGCACTGGAATGCAACTTGATTTGTTTCGACTCTCAACTCAATACTGACTGAACTGTAATAATTAACTGAAGATGTGACTAAACAGGAGATTTAACAGGCAATAGAAATTTCCAAGGAAGTTCTAGAAAGGTATCGAAGCTAACATTCCTATCTGAGGGCACAACAAAGTTCTCAAAGAGATGGGGCTAGCCGACATAGTCGAGTGTCTCTTTCTGGTTTCGCCGCGTGCAGTCTGTGTGATTTGCTGACGATCTCGATGTTTTGCATGGTTTCAAGGAGATGAGGACGAACAGGCATAGCTGATTGGGGTAACGCATGTATTGCACTTCGTCTTTAGATACTTGGCTATCTGCATTGCTTCACAGCAAACTGCAGGAGCTAAATAATTTCTACATACACACAGTTCATGGCCGCACAAATTCACAATTTTGAGATCTTGTAACTTGTGCTGACTGGAGTGTCAGACAGGGACGTTTGAGACGTACACCTTTTACTCAAGAGTGTTTCCCTTAATTTTTAACTGAACATGATATTGTTGTATCTTGTGGGAAGATAATTTATAAATGAGGATTTCCTCTTCCTCGATCATTTAATATGATAAAAATTAATAAAATAATGTTCAGAAAAAATTGGGTCTTAACTCCCTGACATGTGCGCCCAGCATTAACGGAAGGAGAATCCAACTCCTCCCGTTGATATCCAAGGTGGGGGGAGGGGGGGCTTCCTAGCTGTCATGACAGAGATTGAAAGCAGGCACGGTGTCATCGGTACCTAAAATACACATTGCACGCGTCCACGCACGTGACTACGCTTGAAAGACACGGTCATGATGGTTATAGGAGTCTTGATAGAGGTGTTTATTCCCTAGATACTGGTTGACCGACCCTACATGACAAGTGGATTCTACTTTTAAATGTCTCTGACCTGTGTAAGGTGTTAGACTAGATATGTGGTGGTGACCTTACTGTCCAGAAACGTTGGGCTTACCACCGGATTTGGTGTTGTCCGCTCTTTAAAGATGATTTGAAACGTAATCCACACCTTCCCTTTTGGCGGAACTCATTGGACCGAATGTTCTTCCGATGGGAGAGTGTCGGAAAGAAAGATCTGCCTGGCACAGATCTATTCGTCTAAAGCCACTACAGGGTGTCTCCATATTTGTAGCCTCCGGACAACGTTCTTTCTTATTCGGCTTGTCAGTGTCCCCAGCCATCTAGTCAGGGTGTTCGGCAGCTGAATTCTTGTAGCATCATTTGAATGGGGTGGGGCAAGAAGGTACACTAAGCGGTCAGTAGTGCAGCCGGGGATGGTTGGTCAAGACACTTCCACGAGGTCCTGGTTGGGCAACATTGAGTCAATTCTTCGGGAAACCATTGTTATACCTAAGGCTGAATTTCTGACCTCTCGTCATCACAATTAGAGAGGAACCAACTCCTCCCACTAAGGGCCCAGAAGTGGTGGGTCCCCGCCCCTCCCCTCAGAGCTACCAAGTAATGGCAGGTTCACAGACTAGCGGGAGTAGGTGTTTCAAAATGCTTGCGTGGCTTCGCTCAAAGGGTACATCCACGGAGAATATGGGGCACCTTGTGATGGGGTGCTTTATCCCTTCATGTTCACCAGGAGTTCCACCATTCGGGGTACCGAGCCACTTGGGTATAACCGCTGCCGTACAGTATATGCATATATTTATGTAACTATGTGTGAACGTATTTATGTAAGTATATATGTGTTTGTATGTATGTATAGTTGCCCGAAGAATATATAGTATTTTTTAATAACCTTGAAAGCTGATATATGGTGAAATTGTAGAAGAACCACTCAATAGGTGCGCAAAACTTTCAACCTTGAAAACTATAAAAAAACAACTAACTAATGGTAAGGTTAACCGCACTGACTTGCTACCGCTTTTATCTTAAAATAGAGATTAACTAAATACTCTTGAGATTGGTGAAACGAAATAATAGCTCTATACATTGTTGTCGAAACACTACACCAAATATCATGAATACAATAATAAATACTGTACTTACTTTAGGGCATTAAGAACTAGGAAAGGAACACTGTTACAGAAAAAGTGAGAAAAGAGAAGCATCTTTGTCCACCAAAGAGCTTAAGAATCAAATTATTTTTAAAATACCTAATTAAAAAGTACATACATTTACTTATAGCTCAGAAAATATTGGTTTCATAAAAATATATTTCTTATAAAAGATCTTTTATCTTTAATAGTACTACAATTTCACAGTAAGTTATCTCTTATCTTAAATAGTCGCGGAGAAATGATGAAAAATTGGAAAATTTCCCACATGTAAAGTACCCTCAAATTTATTTTTACGAGAAAATGAGAGTTGCCATCTTATTTATAGTAATAATAATAATAATAATAATAATAATAATAATAATAATAATAATAATAATAATAGTTATGTTATAAAATGTAATCATATCGTTTGAGCAAATTTTGAGATAATCGATGTTTTTCTCTTTTTTCCCTTTAGTAAACTAACCTTAAACATAGGGTTATATATCAATTCCCAAAACCCCTTGGGGGTACCTTATGAAAACCCCAGATACCAGGTCTTGCCAAATCGGTAAAATAGTTTTGACTCTAGCCCGAGGTACAGACAGATGGCATTGCGGAAACAACTTTTTAGATTTCAGGGGTTCATAAAACGTTGACATTTATCAAAATCTTGAATTCACTTTTTTTGACGATTGCAATACTTTCCTTCCAAGGTGTTGAGAAAAGTAATAAAATCGGGATTCATTTAATCCTTTTAATTCATAAACATGTTATTTGCACTTCAAAAATAAGGAGAAACTAGAACA
Source organism: Timema genevievae (assembly GCA_902155825.1). Lineage (NCBI taxonomy): Eukaryota > Metazoa > Arthropoda > Insecta > Phasmatodea > Timematidae > Timema > Timema genevievae. The sequence goes on along the minus strand of CABFWO010007322.1, from coordinate 16,374 downwards.
TGATTTCCAATGTCAAATCCAAAGAGAATTTGCGGACTATAATACAGTGACTTGTTTTCATAGTTTTGTTCATGGTTTTTAGTAAAAAAAAATGCGTTTTTTTGGAAAATAGAAATTTCAAAAGTAACGTTGAGCAAGCTTATTTAACTTAAGCCTATGTTTACATAATTTAGTAATCAGACTAATTAATGACTAAGTATTCTAGTTAAAAATGTGACGCCCTTGTAAATGAAGGAAACGTGCTATGAATAAGAGACCAGGGGTCACAAGAGAAAACAGTGTTTATTTATTTATTATTTGTACAGGCCAAAATTGAAAAAGGCAGTGCAGTATTAAATACAAGTGAACTTATCCAAAGTTCCATTAACCGTATATAAATATACATATATCCTTCACACGGGTAGAGAACCAATAATACTAAGTCCAGATAAAATGTTCTCATATACACGGCAGAAGGCCGCGCTTCAAAATATACAATAACCTAGCTTGAGCCATCGAAGAAAAGACTGAACAATTGTTACGTTAAACATGACCAAACAAATGTCTTTCCTCGAAAGGTATAATTCCAACATCGCCCTAACAATGTAATAATGCACTCGCACAACAATTACTAAAATGGCTTGAGATTTATAAACATCAACTAATGTAACATAATAAATTCCTGAATGAGATTATTGCTCAAACAAATTATATACAAATTGGCCAGCAAAGCCATCTGAGGATATTCAAAGTCAATAGAAATCTAAGTTGGTTATGCCCCTCATTCAACAAAATTGAGACTTGACACCTTATTGTAATGTAATTTGACTATTCTCATTATTAAAGTCCATAAAGGTTCATAAAAATATTTAGGCTCAACATATTGTAACTATTAATTTTAACTATGTATGAATTAAACACCGTTTGAAGAATACCTAAACCTATCATATAAATATATGATTTAATCTTGTCCATTAAAAGCACTATTCAAAATTAAGATATTACAATTATCTAATTTGACAATTCCCATCATTTAAAACTATCCAGTCGGTGTATTTACTGGTTATAGCAAGTCGACAAGGTAGACAAGTGGTGGCAAGAGCGCCCTGAAAAACCTTAAAGGTCTCAATTTTTATCATAACAACTAATTTTAAACAAAGTCGTGGACACGCCACGAAAAATCCCCAAAACCATAATGCAAGTAAATTTCCTAGAAGTTAAATCCAAACAATAATTTTGAAGAACAATTCCCTCCCATAATGTCGCCCAAATAGAATTTTGAATAATAAGCCCCAGAAGAGACTCAAGCAGGCGCCCTCACCTTTTAAATACCAGTGGTATAGTCTGTGTGGAATCGAAGCTTACATGTCATTATATAGCAATCACGAACATTAATAATTCTCTCAGAGAAGGGGAAGTCGGGAGGAGAATAAAACAAAAGATAGGAGGTGAGCAGCGCTCAGGTGGGGATAAAAGGCAACACTGGGAACTATAAAGTGCGCTGATAAAGTTCTATTCGATGAACCGGAAACCACTTAAGTCAACTTAGTGTTCATGTTCATTGTGGGCGTGCCAATATTCACAAGTGGGGCGTTGAATCTGGCCTCGCTTCAGTCCGTGTCGAGGTATTCTCGGGAGAGTGTGTCGTGACGTAAGTGGTCGAGCCAGCCACGTCCAGCAAACTGGGAGGTGAGTGAGGCCCATTTTACTGAGAGTTATACCGTTGTGTTTCTTCATGCTTGTAACATCGTTACAAAAACATATTGAAATTGAAAGAGTGTGAGAGGACACATTGATAGAAAGAAGCTGTTTTAGTGAGATGGCCACATCCTTTCAGGTAAATATTCCCCTTCATATGTGTATTTGGTTCATCACCCGAACCTAAGAAACCGTGAAAACTATTTGATATCTTTACATGGTACTTTGCCAGAAAACTTATTAATTAGTAATTTTTTGTTCATGAAAATCGGGCTCTCCTAGACTACAAGATATACTGACCTTACTTTAGCTAAAGGAAGCCTCCACATATCCTTCCGGAAATCATATGTTTGACATGAACAAGGCAAAAAAGGGTTGTAGCAACATGTGTTTGAAGTTGAACACAGAACAAAACAGAAGAGCTATAAGGAATAATTATTTCCTATTTAGAAGAAAAGTTTTAATGTTTAGGGATGATGACCTAAGGTAGTTTTAACAAATTCTTCCGCGTGCTCATAGGACCGTAATCACCCAGACAAGGAAGGAAGGAGTATTAAATTATCACGTTAAACGATAGTGTACGGCAAATTTATAATAGCTTCCGTTCAGGGGCTCGGGACGATATTTGAATGGACACACACACACCTCAAATGATAGGGTGTCTGGAGGTCCTGATTGGGTAACATTTTATACTCTGGATGACTTTTGAAGCTATTCAAAGGAGGTTTATTTTTCACATATTATAGTACTTTTAGTAACAATATAGTAGGAACTTGTGTGGAAAAGAACGTCCTAACATTTTTCACTCAACAATTAAAAATGATGGGTAGGCCCCGTCTATATTCTTATTTTACAGGTAATGATATAATTCAGTGGTATTTTACCAAAATGGGAAGCGGAAGCCCTCCTCCAAAATTTTCCGAAACTTGGATGACCTTAGAAGCTATTTTAAAATTGTCCACATTTGAAAAATTTTACGAAAATTCTAATCTTCTAGAAGTTATTTGGAGTGGTTCTCAACCAGAAGATTTTTTAAATTTGGAATTTTTTAAAAGCTACTTAAAGTGTTCCTCACCTGGAAATTATTTGAAAATTTATAACCTGTAGATGCTATTTAAAGTGATCTTCCTCTAAAAATTATTTAGTGGCAATTTTTTTTAATGTGATGCCTCTATAAGTTATTTTGATTTGTTTAAGTTGTATCTAGACTTAAGTGAACACAACCAAATAAAAATGTATGTCATTTATGCAGGTGCCACGGGTCTTACTGAATGCCAGGGTGATCCACAACTTACAATAAGGATACTGTAAGTGGAGGGCGTAAAACACCAGAGAGGAAAACCTTCTCATATCAAAATGTCTTCCTATAATATTTAATCGAGGAAAAAATTCTCAAATACAGAAATAATGTTCGTTTGAAAGTTTTAGGTAAAAACACAATTCTTGATAGTTCGTATTGCAAATAAGTTATTAGTGGTATACAAACCAACCCATTACAAGGTTTTTGTTGTTGTAATATACTATTTAGCAGGGATGTTTATATGTTAAGTTGGTCAACCTGGATTGAACTGACTAGAGTAGTTATGGCAGGAAGTGATGGACAACATGTTCCAGTCTAGGACTTTATCTTTTGTCCTAATTGGCGTTATAACGTGCGTGAGATATGTGGTTTGTGTACCAGACTAAATATGTGTATGTGTAAAGACATAACAGTTTGGCGAAGAGGTGATTAATACGTTAACCCATGATACAGGTCAATCCACCGAAGAGTGCATAATAGCAGCGTTTTTTATCAAGTTTCGCGGAATTCAATACTACCCAAATCCACACGGGGACGAGCTACGCAAAGAGGTTGGAACACTATTTCATTGCTAATGACATCATCGACGATAAGAAGAAACGGTCTATATTGTTTTGTGTGATCGGGAATAAGATATTTGATCGCTTAACTGCGTTAGTGGCGCCAGAAGATCCCGATTCTAAACCATTTGGTGATTTATTTAGTGTTTTAAACGGCAATTTTGTGCCAAAACACAAATAAATTGTACAAATTTTCAATTTCAGCAAAAGGGATCAGTGATCCGGCGAGTCAATTGTGGAATATATTGCCGTTTTGAGAAAGATGGCCAACCGTTGTAACTTTGGAACATTTACAAATCGGATGCTGCATGATCATTTAGTGCAGGGTGTCACAGATGAGACAGTGCAACGCAAAATGCTTTTTAAAAATAAAATGAAGTTAAATGAGGCAATTTCAATGGCAGTAAGTAGCAAAGCAGCAGCACAACATCAACGCGCGATGCGGCCAACTTCCGCAGCACTGGTTGGTACCAAGACCAAGAAGCAGGCCCAATGGAAGTACACAAACTATTTAGAAACCACCAATCTCAACATAGAGGTGCCAATAAGCAGCAAAGATTTTCTCCAAGCCAACAAAAGGATCAACGGTGTTATCGTTGTGATAAAGAGCATCTGGCCTCTGAATGCCCACGGGCGAATGTGAATGTCGTTTTTTAAAGAGTTGGGCCACATAGAAAGGGCATGTAGGTCGAAGAGGCAAAATGACGCAAACGAAGAGTGCAACATCCACAAACCAACCATCTAGCACCCATGGAACCTGCAAGACCAGAATTAGATATGGCATATCAGCTGTTTTCTATTGGATTTGAAACTAGAGACAACCCATCCTTCCACATAAATGTGATGTTGAATGGAACTAAATATCACATGTAGATCGATTCAGGAGCAGCCTTGACAGTCATCAGCTAAGTAGCCTATGAAAAGATGGATCTCTAAGCCAAAACTTATGAGTTCCGATATTCAGCTTTGCACCTGGGGAACAAAAGAGCCCCTTTGTATCCTGGGTTGATGTAATGTGGAGGCCACATACAATGGTATATCTGCTACTCTGCCCATAACCGTAGTGGAAGGAAATGGGCCAAGCCTCCTTGGGAGAAATTGGTTCACTAAGTTGGGAATTGAAGTGCAAGGAATTCACCATATCACTGATAGTAAGTTCATGGTGACAATACAGAAATTCTCAGCTTTTGAAAATAACAAACTAGGAGAATAAGTTGGACCACCAGTTTAATTAAAAATTGACCCCTCAGTTCTACCTCAGTATCTACGGAGCCGTCCAATACCACTGGCACACGATGTCAATCGAGAGATTACAAGGTTAGTTGATGAAGGGATATACAAACCAGTATCATTTTCAAAGTGGGCTACACCCCTAGTGTTGTGCCTAAGAGGGATGGATCTCTGCGGTTGTGCAGGGACTACCATAGTACAGTTAATAAAATACCCTTTACCAACCGCAACTGAAGCTTTTGCATGCCTAATAGGTAGGACCTCGCACAGGCTTATGCCCAAGTTAAAGTGGATGAAGAATCTTCTAAAATATTGTCTGTTAAATACGCCAAAAGGCTTGATGCAGGGGACAAGAATACCTTTTGGAATTAGTGCAGCACCAGGGATTTTACAGAGGCTTGTTGAAAATCTATTAGCAGGTATACCAGGTACAGCGGTACTCCATGATGGCATAATTATATCGGGAAAAGATAGATAATGGCATAATTCCAGAGTACAGGAAGTACTACAAGGATTGAGTGATGCAGGGCTGCGATTAAGGAAGGACAAGTGCAGATTTGGAGTTTGAGCGGTGTCAATTTTAGGTTTTAAGGTAGACGCCCAATGCATTCACCCCCTACAAGACAAGGTTGAAGCCATACACAAAGATTTAGCATTTAAGAACAAAAAATAACTTCAAGCTTTTTTAGGATTTCTCAATATTTATAAGAGATTCCTGATAGACAAAGCTACTGTTTTGGAACTCCTACAACATCTTATAGATAAGAATACACCATGGCAGTGGACTCAAAACTATGAGAGTTCATTCAATAAAGCAAAAGCCATTTTAACATCAGACTTAGTTCTGACGCATTATTATAGAAGTAGATCTTTGATACTATCGAGTGATGCATCTCCTTACGGAGTTGGAGTGGTTCTCTCCCATGTTATGGACAATGGAATGAAAGCTCCGGTAGCGTTTGGATTAAGAACACTGTCACAAGCTGAGCGTAACAGTGCTTAAATCGATAAGAAAGCGTTCCAACCGTTTCTCTTGGGCCGATCTTTCACAATAGTCACAGATCACAAGCCACTTCTAGGATTATTTAATCCTACCCGCCAGACGGCAAGTGTTATGACACCGCGGATGTTACGGTGGAGCGTAATGCTAGGAGGTTAGGCTTATGACATTATTTACAGACCAGCGAAACATCATGGAAATGCAGATGGGCTAAGCAGACTCCCCATGATCACTTCAGAAACTGTGAATATAGAACCCAGGGGCATTTTTTATACTAGACATAGAAGACCCGCCTATCTCAGTGATTGAAATTTCCAGGGAAACAATAAAGGATACTGTGCTGAGTAAGGTTAAAGAGTGGGGTTTACAGGGTTGGCCCGAAGAAGAGGTGGGGGAGGAATTCAAGCCCTACACCGCACGACGCGCTGAAATATCTTTGTCACAAGATTGCTTACTCTGGGGTAGTAGAGTGATATTGCCAAATAAACTCCACAAAAGGTTTCTACTCTTGCTTCATGCTTGCTTCATCAAGGTGTTGTGCAATCAAAAGAAGTAGCTAACTACCTATACATGGTGGCCTAAAATGGACGCAACCATAGAGGAAGTAGTGGGAACTTGCCAAACCTGTCAAGAAAGCCGGAACAATCCACCACAACCCCCAGTACAGTCATGGACAGCACCAACAAGCCCTTGGATCAGTCTGCATAGTGGCATGGCAGGACAAGGGCAACACCTTTTAATACTTGTGGATGCGCATTCTAAATGGCCTGAGGTCAGACAGATGAAGTCTACAACATCAACGAGCATAATAATGGAACTAAGAGACATTTTTGCTACACATGGGCTTCCATCAGTCCTAGTAAGGAGCAATGACCATAATTTTATATCTGAGGAGTTTGAACGGTTTCTTAGGCTCAATGGAATTAGGCATTTAACAACAGTACCATATAACCCTAAAAGCAATGGGTAAGCAGAACGTATTGTTCAAACAGTTAAGAAACAGTTGGGAAGAACGACAGGCTACCGGCATACTAGGCTCGCAAGAATACTCCTCATGTTTCGGACAACCCCCCCATAGAAATACTAGCCAAAGTCCAGCTCAGCTTCTAATGCATCGCCAACTCCTAACACGTTTGGATGTGCTACATCCAGAAAGATAAACAACAGGCTTTGCGGCACTCCCTCAAGATACAGAGAATATGCGAGTCTTCACAGAAGAAGCAGCAGTCTGGGCAAGGCAGTATGGAGTAAATAGGTCTAAACGGATCCCAGCAGTGGTCAATGACGTGCTAGGGAGGAATATGTACCCTGTCAGTTTTAAGGAGGGACTTGGACAAACAATATACATAGACCAACTTCGAAAACGCTACGAAAGAACACCTCAACCAGAGGATGCCTCAGAGTGGCCACTTTCTTAATTTAAACCAGTAATATACCCAGATAAAGACCTTGTGACACATCAGAGAGCAAGATCACTTCAACAACCACCTCCAGCAAGAGATGAACACGAGCAGCCACCAGTATAAAACCAACAACCACCGAAACAGCAATCAGCAGCACTGATAGACAACACAGGTCAACAGCCAGAAGCACTGATGGAAAACACAGGTCAACAGCCATCAAAACCAGAATCATTTCTTCTTCTGAGGCCACGGAGACAGTTGCGTACTCCTGTGTAGATATCTAGGAGGGGAGGAATGTAATATACTCTGTAGTAGGGATGTGTACAGGTTAAGTTGATCAACCTGGACTGAACTGACTAGAGTAGTTATGGCAGGAAGTGATGGACAACATGGTCCGGTCTAATACTTTGTCTTTTGTCCTAATCAACGTTATAACAAGAGCGAGTTATGTGGTTCGTGTACAAGACTAAATATGTGAATGTGTAAGGACATAGCAGTTGTTATCACATTTTGAATGTATTTCATCCCTTCTGTGCCTCTCGTCAGATACCCTACATATTATAATGTAACTTAAGGCTAATGATTAATTATTGACCCTACATTCTGGTGTCCTTTCATTTTGAAATATATCATCCAGGGTAGCAGCTGGGATGATTGAAACTTTAAGCCCAGCTGTTTTCTGCTAATAAAATTTATTTATTTTACACACTTTCAAACAATGCTGATAAGGCCTAAACTTTAAAATACTTTTACTTCCCCAGGTTTCCCACACCAAAGGATATTTACTTTACCAGTATTTTATAATAAAAGCTATTGGCTAACATACATAATCTCATAGTTTTCATTGCCTTCTATTAAATTCTTAGCACAAAGATCATCAAGAAATAACATTAGTTGAGGATAAAACTAATAGTTTGGACGTGGTAATGCTCTCTACTTCGTATTTCACAAATTATTGCAATAAAAATTAAAAATTTCAATGAAATTTTATAATTCATCCAACCTCTCCTTGACTTGTCATGTCACACCCAATTAATTCACTTTTACAGTTTTTCTCTGTTTAACATGTACACTCCGTTTACCTTGAAAGGTCTTACTCTCGTGGGTGTAGGGAGAATTTAATTTTGGGAGAGTTCCAAATTGTAAGTCTATGACATGATATTAAGAATTCTGAGAAATAAGAACATTATTTTAAAAAGTGGTGGTGGGACCTAATTTGTGTGATTGGGGGAAGGGGAGGTATAAAGATTAATTTTTTTATAAGTTTTATTCCTCCCAGTTAATGTTCGAAAATTGGATGCCCAAAAACGTATTTGTAGTGGTCCTCAAAAGTGGAGATTTTTGCAAATTACACTGATTTAAGAGACACTTGTATAGCTCCCCTAATGTTTTTTTAATTTGTATATTCCTAGAAGCTATTTGGAGTAATCCTACTCTGGAAAATGTGATTGCATAAAAAGCTATTTAGAGGGGTCCTTGCCTTTTTTCACTATCAAAGTTAAATGCATCTATAAAATATTTGAAATTGTCTTCCACCGACACATTTTAAAAAAATTGATGCTTTTAGATGATAAACTACGATCTCTGAAGATTGGATTGCAGAATCAAATTAAGATAAATAGTTTCACAAACATTCTTTTGCAATAAACATTAAGAACTTCAGAAAATTTTGAGGAAATGTGGGGTGTATGAACCCCATAATTACCCCCTCGCTACGTCCATGCTATATTTCTATAGTATAAGATACGCCATAGTTGAACCATGCAAGGTGAGACTGCTACCTTTCAGGGTAAACTAAGTGTAGGTATCAACCCTGTAAAGACTCATATTGTGGAAGGCAGGTTAATGGACCTTTAAACTAGGGGTGATTAAATATTTAGTATTTCCCCCATTCAAACAATGTGTTCACAATCAAGTATATTATCACAACAATATTTAACGTAGGTTTAAAAATAATAAAATATTGTATTCAAACCAAAACAAGAAAGCGTATTAATTTTGTTGATGTCCAGATTTAATTTTTTTTCTAATTGATAAAAATATGACAAAAATAAATTTTGAACTAACGTTGAAAATCCACCTCGTGTTAAAATCAAACTTACACTTCAACTCTGATTTTTTTTTAAATTCGTTCTTATCTGTGGACAAAAGATCAGTAAGTATTACCATTTGACTTCACTATTCTGGTATTTTTTATATTTAAGGCAATCACAATTTGGCCTAATGCTAGTTATTATATTTTGTGAAAGAATTTTTTCTCGTGTGAGAAAAATAAACTGCAAAATTTGGGCATTTCAATTTTCTACTAAATTAATGTCTTTAATTACTTAAAATTACCAAAGTGATGGTATGTTTTATAATATACTGGTTTTGAATTTACTTGGGAAATATTGTAAGGGTGCTTAAGATATTCCCAGCCCCCACGATAAAAACAAAGAAGGCTCAAGCCTCCCTGCCCTCCTGTTCCAGAACCTCTACTTCTGTTAGTGGGTAAGGCAGTAATTTACGGAAAACTGAACAAATACATCTTGATTATTAAAATATCATAGAAGCACCAGAGGAAATATCGACACTTGGCTCGGTAGTTCACGAAGCATTTGAAAATAGGCTGAGCCCAACTGATATTTCGAATGGCCATTCTATGTCCACAAAATGATGAAGTGTTATTATTATTAGCACCGCGTCTTACTACCCGTTCGGGTTATACGCACTTACGCTAATGTGTAATGGTAGGGTGATTATGGGATGAAATGGAGGACCTACAGTTTAACGTGGAATCCGAACCACGGTGGAGGCCTGGCATTCCTCACATTCACAAGTTGTGAGATGAAGTGCTGAAAGTAAATGAGTATGTATCTAGTGACTTAGACTGATAGGTCAATTTTTACATTCAGATGAACTAATTTGACTGTAAGGATGAGCGAGAAAAAAGCCAGTAACATTTTTCAACAGTTCGATACCCTCAGGAATACCGCAACACAAGCTAAACTTAAAAATAGGTATTATAATAATATTCCTTGGTTAATTTAATACTAAACAAGGTTATGTAATGCAACTCTAGCAGTGACAAAATTGTATAAATGTTATAGTCCATGCAACCATTTTAACAGGTTCCTCTCAGGGGGATGTATGTTTCTGAACAAGAATCAATTTGACAGCTTAGACACTGGCATCTCTTTTATTTTGGAAAGTAGGCAGTTTCCAGTTAAACTGGTGCTCTCAATTATTATTAATTAGTTACAAGGTCAAATATTGGGAATATGCTCAAGGTCATTTTTCAACCATGGACAATAAATTTCATATAAAATTTTACTATTCATTTAGTAAAAAAAAGATTCAAGACTTCTCAATTTAACAATGGCATCAATAATTTGTGCAATTCATAGTTAAAAGCCTATTTGATCAAATTAAGTGTGTACAAAATCATGTGGAACCACTCCGGTAGCAACATGACACCTAAGGTGTTATTTAACTTTTGAGATATAAAACCAAGTAACACCTATATCCGAATATTGAACCTCAAAGTTGAGTGTTAGCTGTTGGCAACAAAAATGTTTTTCTGGACCTAATCTGATATTAGGATGAAGCTATATTTTATAAATATCGAATGTTGAACAGATTTAAATATTGCAAGCAACACAACTATTAAGAACTTTGATGATTATTCGCCATTCTCACTGCGGTCATTACAGCCAATTTACAAGGGAGGGTGTTGTATGAGTAGTGAGTAAATCAGCTATTCCAATTTCCAGTACTATTAAATACAATTGGGAGAATTTTGCTGATTTATGGTTAATTGTATTTTAATATTAACTGTTTATTTTTGTCATTTTATTTCACACATTTCTTGCAAACGCGATACAATAGTATCTAGCCTGAATATTTTTAGAAGCCTATTCTGGAATATGAACATGGTGTAGGGATATCAATTATTGATACTATCATAGCCTCAACTTATCAACTTTGTGACTACTCAACTCAAACAAATACTAATTTTTTAATCTCCTGCCTGACTAGGTATTGTGAGTTACACTTCAATATGATGGTGCATAAGGTATTGATGGAAGATAGAGGAATATCTGACCCTTTGTGTATGAGTCACACTTTTCTTCATGTTTGTGTATTATTCAACGTTACAATTTATCCTAAAGTTATCCCCGAAAGGTTGATTGGTTGTACCATGGAGCAGTTTTTAAGATACGACCATAGTGTAACGAGTGAAGGTAAGCTAGCTTGTGATTATATTTACCTGAGATGTGTAGGGAATATGTCAATGACGATACCACTGAGCACACTGACACACATTCCAGGTAGTGCCACATAGATACACGACAGGGGCAGCACTTCTGCAGTCGTGTGGACAAAGTACATGCCAAGAATTGTCAGTCCGGACGCAGCCAACGCGAACGCTGAGGAAATAAACTTATATCAATATGTGATCAAACTACCCTTCTGAAGAGAAGAATGGAGATAGTAACAATTACATGTGTTTCTAAGGAGCATATACAATGAAAATATGGAAATACTAGTAGTCTAAGACTAGAGGTCAATGAACTCTGGTTAGGATTAGAGGTCAATGAACTTTGGTCTAGGACTAAAGGTCAACTAACTCTGGTTAGGATTAGAGGTCAATGAACTCTGGTTAGGATTAGAGGTCAATTAACTCTGGTCTAGGATTAGAGGTCAATGAACTCTGGTCTAGGATTAGAGGTCAATGAACTCTGGTTAGGATTAGTGGTCAATTAACTCTAGTCTCCCAGGTATTATCTCAATCATTATAATTGTATTGCCAAAACATTCATCTATGTACACAATAGCTCATTAACGGTAACTATATAGGGCGTGAGGACCAAAAGAATGTTACCGTATTAAAATACCTGCTTAAATTAAATATTTTATCCTAATTCAAGAATACATTTACTTAAAAAAGTCTAGTATTTTATTCCAATTTAAAATGATCAATATGGTTCTTTTTTGGATGAAAACTTGTAATATTTAGCCTGATTATTGGCAGTATCACGTTAACCGCCGTTTATTTGTATAATTAATCATTACTATGGCTGCCAGAAACGCTAATAGTGCTTTGATGTTCTTTTTCATAGCAGCGTTAAACTCGAGTGTGTTGTGAGCCACGTGTGTGTGTGTGTATTACAAATAGATATTTTAAATTCATGAATAAAATCAGGCCTGTGAAAATAGTACTTATTTATAGCGACTAAACAGACTTTCAATTTTTAAGACAAAATAATCAAAAGTATTAAGATATTATTGTCAAATGTAAAGCTATTACTTTCCACAGATGTTCACCCTTGTCTTGTAAGAGATCTTCTCACTTACACTTCTCTTATAAAGAACGATTGACGCCCACATTACTGCTCCTCTACGCTAAGAGATAGCCTGCACCAAGAGACTCACCTACTATTTTATTCTTGTTGACGTGATTCACCACCTGACTCACGAGCAAGTAGGCCATCGCAGATGTGAACCCAATGACCAAAGTATTCTGAAATACTATCGGGTCGATGTTAACAACACAGCTACTCGTGACATTGCTATCAGGCTGAGAAGAGTTGTTGGTCAGGATGGTGACCTGACTTGTCAGGTTCTCTGTCGACAAGAGGGTATCACCTTCCTTCTTCAGGATGGAGAGGATCTCACAGACAGTGGCGGTCTGGTTTGGATGGGACGAGCTGTACACCGCCAGGCGATTGAAAAGGTCTGGCAGCCACAGCAAGAGACTGTTGAAACTTGATTGGGTCACAACAATAATTAAATTAGAGCAGTCAATGTATCAAAGCAAACAATCGCTAAGTCAACTCTATTCCTTGTCCAAATCACAGGGTTTAATAGACATTGTATATAGTTAATTAAGAGAACTAATCTTAAATCTAAAACAAACTAGAAGTTTTTATTGCTATAAAACAAAAGCTTTTCTTTCCTTAATTTTAAATAGGGTCATACTAACTATTTGGGCTATCCGCATATATACACAATTTGGTTAGTAATGAGATAGGTTAAATCTAGAAGAAATATACCCGCATTTATGTGAAGGGAGAGTGGGAAACAATTTAGGAAAAAACTGTCCGAGATTTGAATCCCGACCTCCCCATCACAGGCAAACCAAAATATATGAGTTAGACGTTTTGTCATTGTTTTCACCGATCCAGTTTTATTTGTTAAACAATGATAAATGAGTAATAAAAAAATTATATTATATTTCTCAGCTAATTGATAATCATATTTTGAACCTACCTAAGAAATAAATGCCTTAATATAGAATTATTTGGTATTATTAAAGCTTATAACTACTCTATATCAGATGTATGATAAATAGGAGGCATATTCTTAGGAACAAAACATATTTAAAACAGGCAGGCAAATAGGTATTCAAATATGGGATCTAGGCAGCCACTTTAAAAAACAGGCACAGTAAGCAATGTAAAACCAAATTTAGTAAAAGCTCATTGTTCCTTTGTATAAAGGTGGTAAGAGTGAATGTAGGCAATGTAAGGCAATTAGTTGGTTGAGTATTCCAGGCAAAGTTTTTGAGAGAATCTTATTTGAAAGGGTGGGTGAAAAAACTGCGGACAAGATTTGGGGTGACCATGTGGTTTCATGACAGGTAGAGGATGCATGGACCAGATGTTAGCATTGCAACAAGTGATTGAGAAATGTATGGTATTAGGGAAGAAAGTGTATTGTGCATTTGTTGATCTGGAGAAAATGTACGATCGGGTGAATAAGAGTATGTTATGGAATGTTCTGAGAGAGTATTCTGTGGATGTATGGTTAGTAGATGCAATTATGGCATTGTATGGTGGAAGTAAAGCGTTCGTTAGGGTGGATGGAGCTTCGAACAAATGGTTTGACATTGAACATGGTGTTTAACAAGGTTGTGTTATGTCTCCTTCGTTGCTTGATATATTCATGTATAAGTGTATGAGGTATGCTTGGAAAGATGCGGTTGGTGTGCAAATGAGAAATGTGAATGTGAGAGTGCTTTTACATGTAGAAGATGCCGTATTAATTGTCAAGAATGAAAGTGACCTGCAGAATGCATGAAATCTTTTGAAGAATGGATCTTCGTATAAATAACTCCAAAACTAGGTTGATAGCTTTTGATAAGGATTGATCAAGAAATTATTGTCAGCTTGGTATAAATGGAAAACTCTTAGAATAAGTTAATAATTTTGTGTATTTGGGCAGAATGTTTATAAAATTTGAAAGATGGATGGTGAAATTGTCAGAAGGGTGAATGCATCTCAGAGAGTAGTTGGATGTATACGGACTATCCAACGAATGAAATAGTACCGAATGAGCTAAATATGATATTATATAAAAGTGTGTTAACGCCAACATTTTTGTATGGATGTGAAGCGTAACTTGTCAGGAGAAACTCAAGAATAAGGTGAATGTGGTTGGAATGGTAAATCTAAGAAATGTATGGGGAAAAACTTGTGTGGAGAAAGTCAGTGATGACTGAATGCTGAAGGAGGTCGGTTTGAAAGGAATACAATATGTCAATGTCAGCGTCTAACGTTAGTTTGGGTGTATTATGAGGATGAGTGTGGATCGAGTGAAGAAGCAAATATATGCTGGAAGAGAATGATGATCAAAAGGAAGGAGCAGGCCATGTAAAATATGGTTTAATATTGTATAGAAATCTGTGAAAAATAGAAACATTAGGTGTTTTAAGAATAAAAGAACGTGTATAAATCGATGTATGGATCTTGGTGAAGTGAGTGTCTAAGGACCGCGAAGTGTGGAGAAAGCTAGTGAGGATGAATCAAGTACGTAGTGGTTGTTTTTTGAGCTATAAGCACAGTTTTTTGCTTACTCCAAAAGGGAACAGCATGGTTAGCTAGGTTGGTATGATATTATTAAAAGTAATTGGCATCACAATACAATTAAAGTGAAAAGATAGTTTGGAGCCCTAAAAGGTTTTGAAATCGTTTATATTCATAATACATTCGGTTAAGAAAGAATGTATCATAGAAAGAGTAGCCACAAATCTACGTTGAACATTTTCCAACCTGAGGAAATCAGGTAGGTAATAATATTCCTAGCAGCCCTGGCATTTACTAGTTTAAATAAATTATATCTAAGGCATGATACAACTCTAGAATGCAATCGACTTTATTGAACGAGGATGTAATAAATGTAATAAGTCAGAGCAATTTCAATGAGTGAGAAATTATATTGTCAACATGAAATTGAAACTTGAGTTTGGTGTTTATGAGAGCACCTAGATCATTAATATACAATGGAGGGAGAGAACTATGTTATCGTTGATAGATCTATCAATTCAAATAATAGGGTTGATTTTCCTAGCAAGGGATATAAACTTGGTCTTTTATTTATTATTGGACATTCAATTTTCAGTAAACCAATGTAAAATACCATTAATGTCATTTTTCAGGTATATACAATCTGGTACTGATTTTATAGTTTTAAAAATTTGGGAACATCCGCAAAGTTTAAGGTATTAGATTAGTTTAGGTATTTATCAATATCATCAATGAATACATTGAAGAGGAGTGGTCCAAAAATGGAACATTGTAGTGCAGCTAAATGGGCTAAAAATATATTTGAGGTTTGTAAATAGCTACTGAACCAATTAACATAAGTGCAAGCTAGGCCAAAATTCTGAGTTTCGAGATTTGAGGTTCAACATGGCTCAGGAAGACTACTAAATGAGAGTTGAGGGCTAACATGGCCTAGGAAGACTACTAAGTGAGGGTTGAGGGCCAACATGGCCCAGGAAGACTACTAAATGAGAGTTGAGGGCTAACATGGTCTAGGAAGACTACTAAGTGAGGGTTGAGGGCCACAAGGCCCAGGAAGACTACTAAGTGAGAGTTGAGAGCCAACATGACCCAGGAAGACTACTAAGTGAGGGTTGAGGCCCAACATGGCATAGGAAGACTACTAAATGAGAGTTGAGGGCTAACATGGCCTAGGAAGACTACTAAGTGAGATTTGAGGGCTAACATAGCCCAGGAAGACTACTAAGTGAGATTTGAGGGCTAACATAGCCCAGGAAGACTACTAAGTGAGAGTTGAGGGCCAACATGACCCAGAAAGACTAATAAGTGAGGGTTGAGGGCCAACATAGCCCAGGAAGACTACTAAATGAGAGTTGAGGGCTAACATGGCCTAGGAAGACTACTAAGTGAGATTTGAGGGCTAACATAGCCCAGGAAG
>CABFWO010007320.1:0-25996 GCA_902155825.1 Timema genevievae | reverse complement strand
GATACTTCCACTACATTATTTACTACCCGCCTGTCCCTTGCCCCTGTTTTAAATCGGGGCTTGAACCCCTCCTCAAACTCCTCTCTGGATACCTTCCCCCTCATGTTCTGTTGATACGTCATTCTGGTAAGCCCCGTTGTTAGATCCCTATCCACGTCGTAAAATATTACTATCGGTCGCCTTCTCTTGGGCTCCTCACAGGCCATTGTCTTTGCAATCTCCTTGTTCCTTATCATCTTTTTAGCGTCCTCATCCGAGTCTGTCTCCACTATGAGTTTAGCCCCAGCAGGTCGTATGGACCGTATCCTAATCTGATCCTTTGCCGGATCAATCTTCCCCATCAAGGTCTTTCTCATATGATCCGTGCTTTCCTCCTGCAAGGAAGACACAAACACCACCCTGTAACTGGGTTTTACCTGTGCTGTTCCCTCTACCTCTGGCTTGCGCCCTGCAGCCCCCGAGGCGGCCACCGAGGCAAAGGTGATTGGTCCCATCATATTCACACCAGTCCCCCTCATCTGTTCCCTCAGCTTCCTGTTTTCCTCCTCCAACCTCTTTATCTTCCCCTCTTTGTATAAAACTTCCCGTATGAGCTCTGACATCTTATCAATCATCTCCCCTAGATTCTCCTTGTTGACCCTCCCATCCTTACTACACCTCAATCTGACAAACTCCTCTGCTTCCTTCATCTTTTTCAGGGCCCCCGCACTGATCTCCTCTTCCTCCTTGCCTGCACCTCCTTCCTCTTTCTTCTTCCTCTCCTCCCTCAACTCCTCCTTCTTCTCTTCTTCCCCTCTCCTGGTCTGTCCCACCATTTTCTTATCTTCTTCTTTAGAGTAAGAGTAGAAAATTATTGAGGTAAAAGCCACCTCAGTTTACCCTGGAGGGATTCAAATTCCTACCTACCAGCAAACCAGACAGGACTGGCCAGCCAGCGGTGCCAGATTTTTTTTCTTCTGGCGTATGCCACCAGGGTTTGTTGGCTAGTCAGTCATTCCTGGTCTTCTACTGGCAGTGGCGGATATGTAACTGTTTTCTGAGGTTGGGACACCATGTAGGTGCGGCTACTTCTGCCCACTGAGATACGTTGATGATGATGATGATGACGACGATGATTATGTAGTGCCAGTACAAGTCTAACTTAAGCCTAATTAACCAGACCATGGCAACCATAGGAACAATTCCCCTTGGGGAAAAATAGCTGTGGTACAACCGTGAATCGAATCCGAGCTCTCTATATTAGTCTACTAGTAAGGGATGCATAACATTAGATAAGAGGCCAGCCAGTGGTGCTGGCAAAGTAGCTGTTCGTAAGTGTAAACATAGTAGGTGTATTTAGTTGGTTTTAGTACTATTTTGTTACTACTTCGTACAAGGAATTGTTTCAGCAGATGATGTTCATTTCCACATTACATTTGGTTAACAATTGATTCGAGACCGAATTAAATAATTGTCAACTCACATCAGTGCAATGATTACATTGGTTGCGTACAAGTTTTACCCAGATACTGTTCACACGACATGTATGTTTGAATACAATATTAGAACAATATGATGGACTAATTGCCTTATACCTATAACACTGTTTATGAGGTTACGTCGAAATGACATATTTTCCCAGTCTTTGAAATAGCAATATAGGTACTAATTAACAAAAATAAAATATTTACTGTGAAACACAAGACTTATTATTCATTTTAAATTAAACTGTTTTATGTTTTTATAGTATTTTTCTTTTATGTAATACTACAGTGAGATCTACCTTAACGGACACCTCTCAATAACAGATTGATCCTTATAATAACGGACAGTTTAAATTTTCACGGCGAAATAACACGAGTTACTCTGGCGAAATACCCTCCCAATAACGGACTTTACTAATAACGGAAACGAACACTTCTATAAACGCATATCTACGCCTGCAAATATCAAAATACTGGACAAAAATTCTCAACATCAGTTTGTGTATTTTACATTTCACAGGCTAGGGGCGACACTCGTGTTTCTCTTACTATAACAGCTTACTGTGTCACAAGAAGAGGTAAAAGTACTTCAAATAATATTTCTAAAGGAGAAAATAAATTTCAATATTAGACAGAACAATGTTTAGTTTCTTTAAACCACAGTCAAATCAATGAAATAGTGGTGATTAAACATTCTTAGAACATTTGACACCATCCTTTTGGAGAAAGTAAAGTGTTTAAAATCTCTTAAGTGAAAATCGGTTTCTCAAAATGTCAATTTTCTTGAAAATAGTTAAACTGCAGAAATGATTTCCATAATTTTTCTTTGTTTTCGTCTTTGAACTTCCAAATTTAATCAAGTCAACCGTGGTGTCAAGAAAGAATGCAAACTATACTATCCCTCCCGGATACTCTTGTTCTGTATAGTGTATAGTATAGTACAGGGGTTCTTAAACAGGGGTCCGTGAATGGGCTTCAGGGGGGCCGTGAACCGAAGACAAAAAATTACAGACTGTAGATTAAAGCTTGGATTCAATTACGAAGTTTCCAGTTTCTTCAACAAACAGGGTATTCATTACTTGGTACCATCAAAACAAAAAATAAAAATAGATTGATGTCAAAGATGACATGCGCGCTGCACTGTTGAAGACTACTCCTTATTTTCAATTTCTTATTTAAGCAAAACATCAGCACCCTTTTCATTGACTTTTTAATTTTGAGTAATTTCTAAAGCTCACTTTTAAGTTACACACTTTCACATTTCACTTTTCTTTATGAAGTTACCATTCATTTTTGCATAAAAAGGAAAAGCGAGAGACATAATTCGTTGTAAAGATTGTTTTTGTATTATGCCCATGTGATTGTAATCAATTTACACTAAAATAAAGTAAACTAGAAAATTGTGCTACAATACGTTAACCCCTTTTCGGCTTCCAGTAAAAAAAAGTTTTTTGCTTTGAACATTTTGATTTTTGGTTAAAAAATTAAAAACAACTTCCAGTTTTAAAAAAAATTGAATTTTATTAGTGGTTTCACATCTTCAAGTCATCGCATTGTTATTAAAGTCCTCATTTGTAAATTTTGACCAATAAAAAGGTCAATATTGGGTCAAAATAGTTCCACACTTTCGTATAAAATATTTTGACTGCCGGTTAAAACTTTTGAAATGTTATTGGCAGTTGTACATCCTCAGGTCATCGAATTGCTATTAAAGCCCTCATTTGTGAATTTTGACAAAAAAAAAAGGTCGATATTGGGTCAATAAGGGTAGACACTTTCATATTAAAGAGAAACAAATTTCTACTTCCAATTTAAAATTTTGAAATTTTACTAGGCATTGCATATCTTATGTCATTGTTTTGCTATTAAAGCCTTCATTTGTGAATTTTGAGCAGTAAAAAAGGTCGATAATGGGTTTACAAGGGTAGACACTTTTGTATTAAAGAGATAGATACTAAGCAAAATTTTCTGAGTGTGTATTTACGTCAATTTTTATGGGAAGGGGGTCCTTGACCCTTGTCAGATTCTCACAGGGGTCGGTGACCCAAATAAGATTAAGAACCACTGGTATAGTAGATAAAATCCATTTATCTTGGAAAATATTTTATTTGACGAAGTAGGTCTTTGAATTTCCAAATAAATTTAACTTTATATAGCCAACGAATACCCATGTAAAGAAGTTGATCTCCAAACCGTCACTCCAGATCTTCTGTAAGCTCTTTGAACAATCTCCATATTTAATGCCTGGGTGCTGTAAACAATTCTTAAAACAACCTTAAAACACCTTCCATGGTTAAAAAAATGTATGCAAAGAGCTTAAACGTGAATTGTACACTTGAATTCTAGAAATGATGGAAACTGTTAATTTCTCTGCCATAAGGAAATAAAATCCTTATGAATACCTGTCAATTAATTCACGAGCACCATCTATGGTTACACTGGTTAATTTTTGAATGGCCAACATTTCCTCAATTAAGTAATTCTTGAATTTGGCAAAACTATCTGCGCTTGTAGTTGTTCCGATTATTATTATGATTTTCGAAAATACCTTTTTTCTTGAAAAATCATTGAAACTTATTTTCACAAAAATGCTTGGTTGAGTAACTGTGCTAACATTATCATGTGATTCAATCGTCTGTAAAAGTTAGGCAAGAAAATAATCATACATTAATTTTCTTAAGTTGATTAATTAAATCTCCGGCCATGATTTTGAATAAACGTGTCACATTGCACGCTGATAGTTGGACATAATTATTTGCATTCAATATATTTTAATTATTTTGAATTCAGCAAATAGTTTTACAGCAGTTTCAGTAAAGGCCTCACTCATGAGCTTACCCTTAGGAAAAGGTTTGTTCTTAATATCCAGCATATGAGAGACTTTGAACGAAGATACAATAGCGACAAGACACTCCACTTAAAGCCAAAGATTAACTATGAAAAGGGGTAGGTTCCTTGTGCTATTTTTTTAGACAAAGTTAAGCTTCGAAAAAACAGTTTGGATTGGCGATCGATGTCAGCATTTGCATGTCTATGACATATACCTCTCACTCTTCGTTTGTTTATTAGACATATTGACCCTAAGACGGCAACACACTAATATTACCAATTATAAACAACCAAGGCTATTTTGGTCACTATCAAAAATGGCGTGAAAGAATTTGATAAGAGTTTCAAGCTTAAAAGACCCTGATATTAACATTTAACTCTGATGTATATATTATGAAATCGACTAAGAGTTTCCGACCTATGCTATATAGTATACGTCAGATCCGACGTTAATGACACATTCAACAACCAAACGCTGTGGCACGGTCGTCTTGCATTAGCCGTTAGGTGATAGCTTTATTGTAACTCATTTGATAATATGTCTGCCGTTGACATCCACAAACTTAAGGGAAAACTTTAAATTCGGGATATTTCTATTGCATTTGTTCTATATAAATAGATGGAACATTTTCCAATCTAATTCAAAGGGTAATAAATAGAACGGTAGGTTCTGTTTAGATTAAGTGCACCCGTATAAGTGCTACGACAGAGAATGGAAATACCACAGTTATAAATAACATGTAAAACCCCATTTCTCAATGCACTCGACCGGATTATAACCCTGAATTTCCAGTCAAAAGCAGCCAACTCTAATGAAACGTTATATATACATATATATATATATATACTTTTTTAACACCACGTCTTACTACCTGTTCGGCTTATATGCCTATGTACTAACTAAACTAATTTGTTAAGAATTAGGAGGTTAGATTTGAGGGAAGTGTACTAGCATTTGCGTGCAGGGAAAGTGGAAAACCATTAATGAAAAACCACCTTTAGTACACCCGACCGGGATCGAACCTCAATATTCCTGTCTTAAGCAGTCAAGTCTATTGTGAGAGTAGTGTAATTAATTAAACTTATACTTTGATTTTTTTATGAATGGATATTTTTGTAGCACCTTTTAGAACATACTAACTTTTTTTTTGTGGTCAACATTGATACAATTTTACTATATAATTTTTGTTTATCTATTGATAAAATCACTCTATCAAAAGTGATAGCTGCATATTTAGTAACTATTACCGGTTATCGTTTATGTCCAATCGAAAGATAATTGGGGGTATTATCATTTTCTCGTCATAAAATCATAAAAATATAATTTATAGCTTTGTCAACAATAACCACCAATGAGTCAGGGAAATAAATTTGGTTATTTTATCTTATTTTTTAATTCTCTTATTGTAAATCAACTGTATCTGTATAATTTATCAACTATTTAGTAAATTAAGCTGTTAAGATTCATGGAGATCATTTTAATTTGGTGAGTAGAGAGGTTGGTGATAAAATAACAAATAAACTTAATCACAATATATTATCTTAAATGTGATATTTACTACAAATACACTTGCTAAACAAGGGTTTATGGCACCACTAGAGTAATAAACTGCCGTAGCGGAATAATTATATTTTATTAAAAAGATCGATGAAGTAATATCTTCTTTTACAAGCGAATTATGTAAATAAACAGGATTGTATTTGAAATAATTTTTCACTAAATTAGCCCTTACTTATTCTATTGAATTAAGAACTCTAAAGTTCGTTGCCACACTTACAAAAGCACGCAATCTCTCTCTATCTTGAGCTAGTTCTATCCAGTCCACCTCATTACACTCTATCTCTTTCAGGTCCATTCTAAATGTATATTCCCATCCGCGTCTAGGTCTTCCCAATGTTATATTTCCATTGGGTTTGCTAGTCAATTCAATGAACACGCGTCTAGAGACTCCCATTCGCGATGCATGTCCTGCCCACCGTAATCTACAAGCCATGATAATCCAAACAATGTCCTGTGATGAGTACAGGGTATGTAGCTTATCGTTATGTAACCACTCCATTCTTAAATTCACTGACCAGTATCAAATAAAGTTTCAACCACCGTGACTGATCTAATTATTTTAAAGCACGAACACTTTCGAATGATATATTGCGAGTATTATATGAGCATGCGCGGATATTTGACTGATGAACAAGTCCAGAGGCAAAGGAGCGCATGCGTGGATATTTTGTGATGGAGAAATACGTAAACAAATAATTAAAAGTCAAATACTGTGTTTTACCCACACACACAGTTAGGTTACGTATTGCCACAGTGACGATCACCCGCACGCCCGTAAGTACCCTTATTTCCGTACCCGTACGAGTATAATTCTTGATTTAACCAGAGTTAGCTCATCGCTAGAATGTTCGTCTTTTGTTGGGGAGACTGCGGCTTGGAGTTTACTGTTCTCACCTCCTTGTATTGTGGGTTTTTCTTCATCTCTTAAGATTAATGCTGTTGCTTTTCATTGACATATACACTTTTTATACGCATACTTGTATTATTTATTGATAACCCGCATTGTAGGCCACGAGGACTGACGTTCAAGCTCATCATTCTGGATTGAAGGCCACTTGGAGGTCAGGGATCTCATCCCAAGTGGGTCTACTTATAGTCCGGAGGATTACTAAAAAATTCAGAAGGATTATGCACTTTGGGGAAAAAAGCGATTTCTTGGTTTTGTCGTGATCTGAGTTCAGTGAACATCGATTTAAATGTGGGAGGCCTCAGCTACATCACCCCGCTCAATTTTTACAACCCCCACCCCCAAATAAACCCTTAAGAGCCAAAACGCGTTAGTCGACTTAGCCGTCTGTTTTTCGACTTTTCTGACGTGTTAAAGTGTCTATTATTGGTTTTAAAGGGTCACGTAGCCTTGGATTTGTTGTACAATCCTGATCGATCATTTATAAATGGCCGCCCCTAAGTTTTAGTGGGGGTAAGGGGTACATTGGGGCCGAAAAAAAGTTTTTAACTGGAATAAAAATATATTCGAAGTGACTTTCCTTTTAAAATAAAACTCTGTGATTTGACAAAAACTAACAGAAGGACACCTTACACAAGATTCAGAAGGGGTTAAATTCATGAGGGAGGGGGTGGGAGGAGGAATCCTCGAGAACGCGCCATTCTGGATCATGACGCGGGCTGTTAAGATCTCAGCTCGACGTCAAACATGATTTTAAGGAAAAATTATTCACTCTTTCACACGTTTTAAACGTTCAACCCCATTAAAGAGGTTGAAACCTCCCCTAAAGGGAAAAATACAAAATCAATAGTATAATTTAATTAAAACAATGAAAACTCAATATGAATTAGTAAAAATAAAATTTTAGAGCACAATTTTTCTATGTTAAGGTGCATTTTAGCCCTGCATTGGGGTTGAAACCACCCCTACAAGGCGTATAGTGGGAAATGAAGATGACTGGATATCCGACATAGATACGGTTTAGCGCTCTGTACTTTTTGACTGAACTTAAGGATTTTTACCGCTGATTTTGGTTATTTTAGGCAATGGGAGTAATTATATTAAAAAAAACTCTCCTTTATTATGAAACTGAAATAAAAATGAATAATGTATTATGAACCATTAAATATCACGGTAACATTCACATTAAATGCAAATTTATTACAGGTGCAAAAGGAAAATTGACATGTGTTACTAAAAATGATTAGGCCTACTTAAGGTAACACCCAACTTAAATACAATCACAAGAGTAAAAAAATAAAATGCACAATCGTATTATATTTGTCAAGGGATAATGAACACGAATTCGGAATGATTTGCGGCATCTGTAAGGCACTCGAATCTCAATCTTCCCCACAACCACCACACTTGCAAAGGAGTCCTGCCTTTACGCATCCGCATCTGTTGCTGCAGAATGATTGGCAACTGCAAGAAATAATATCTCGGCAACCCTTAGCAGCACACGGCAACGACGTCCACTACACAGAGGCGGATCCAGATAATTTTCATTGGGGGTCATAATCATAAATAACATAGTCACTTACAATGTTAGATTTCTGTTTAAAGCCATTTAATAGTTTCTCATTCATATTTGATCATATGTATGCTTTAAACCGTGGTCATCGTCTCCAATTTTTTAAAATCAGATAGTTTTTATAAATTATTTGGAGTGGTCCTCTAACATTAAAAAAAAGGTTCACCCTAGAAGCTATGAGTAGTATTAGGTAATTTAGGAGATACGGCGAGGGAGGGGTTAGTCATTCTTTACAACATTAAAGTATGAGTTTCAATATTTTTGATTATTTTTATGCAAAAGGGGGGCGATCGCCCCCATCGCCACCTCGCTGGATATGCCACTGGCTGTAGGCCTTATTTAGAGCACTGAAACTTGGAACATTGACACAACTCCACTGATAATACAATATGCAATAATACGAGTAGCACTTTCAACTAAAAAAACTTAAACCCCGTACACAAGTTCAAAATAATAAGATGATGCCAATTTAGTTGGTGACATAACGGAGCCTATAGCTCATCTACGGTGGGAGTGTACGGTTCAATCTTAATAGAAAGAAACTCTTTTGAAAATATAAACCTTTTTTCTAACAGCATTGATAACATTTCACTGTAATATTAATATTATTTTATAGGTATTGATAATAAATATCAAAAGGTTCAGCTGCATATTGTAATACTTGACGAATGAATACGCGAAAGTAGATCTATTAACATTTTTATGTCACCCTATGGAAATTGTACTGCAAGTAAGTGCCAGCTACCCGCCTCAGTGGCGTAGTTGGCTAACGCGCTAGTCGTGTTGAGCTCGACCGCCGAGGACGGGGAGATCGAGGTTCGAATCTCGGTCGGGTGAATTGGGGAGGTTTTCCTAAATGTTTTTCCACTCTCCCTCCACGCAAATGCGGGCTCATTTCCTCTAAATTTAACCCTCNCCGAGGACGGGGAGATCGAGGTTCGAATCTCGGTCGGGTGAATTGGGGAGGTTTTCCTAAATGTTTTTCCACTCTCCCTCCACGCAAATGCGGGCTCATTTCCTCTAAATTTAACCCTCCCAATTCCTAATCCATTAGCGTAATTAGTACTTAAGCGTATAACCCGAACGGATAGTAAGACGTGGTGCTAAATATTATTATTATTATTATTATTATTATTATTATTATTATTATTATTATTAAGTGCCAGCTAGCAGGAAGTTCTTTCCCACAAACATTGGCTGGAAGTATTATTAGAATCGTTTGATAACACCTTTTATTAATAATATAGTATTACTAAGCAAATAAAAATGATTTCTGAAGAGGTTGACATTAGTGACTTCCAGTCAATGTTTGCAATAAAGAACCTTCTGCTAGCTGTCACCTATACTCCCATCGTAGATTATCTATATTTTTTTCCCTCAAGTGTTTCATAAATGACAACATGGGTTACACCTTTTTCTTTGATTTATTTAAAAGAAAACGCATCGATATTGGTGGGTTGGAAGAAATCAAGGGATAACCCAACCAAGCGTTTTGTCGTGTCACCACACATGTGGGTCCAGGGATGAGGGTCACATCTACCATGACAGGTGTCACCTGATGAGAGAGGTCTCCACCGCCATTGTTAAACAATCATCCCCGCTGGGAGAGTGACATCAGGCTCTTGACAGAGATAATAAATAACCCGGTACCTAGCCCAACTGAAGCGTCAACGACCTTGTCGTCCCGGAAACCACCAGTTCCTGTTAGCCGCCTTTCAGCCCCCCCTCCCCTTCCCTCTGAGACTAAGTGGTAAGAGAGGTCCACCAACATGTACATTAGAATGAACACAAATTTGTGTGCCACCTAGAATCGATTCCAGGATCTCTTAGACTTGTGATCGACAGTTGGAACAATTTGACCACGGCGATGGGCTTTACTGTATTGACATCACGGACCGGTAGGAAGTTGGACAACAATATCTGGTTCACTGGAGACTGGGAGGTCGGTCTACTTAGGGTGGTTTTTCATAAATAGTTTTCCACTCTCTTTATTCTCAAGTGAGGGTATATTTATTCTAAATTCTACCTTCCCACTCCCCCCCCCTACGCCGTTAGTCAAATCAAAATTCGTAATAGCCATAACGGGTAGTACAGTAGGCTGTATTTGAGGTCAGCCGTAATCGTCGTTCAGTATGATGATCAAATTATATTTTGTGGATATATTATTGGGTACGATCAGTCTATAAGGAACAATATCCCCTCAACTCGGTGGTTAGAGTGAAAAATCACAGATGCTCCTCGGGGACCCTGGTTCAACTCCGGATGATGCTGACTAATATATCTACTATTTGTACATGGGTTCGTCCTGTCCTACTAGCTAATAATTAAACATTTAGACGCTAGGCCTGGGTGTGCAATGCTAGTCGTATTGATTGATATATATTAGTTTGTAAGTCGTGTGACGATACAACCCCATTAACAATATTAACCACTAAACAAACATTTTTTTAAACTAGCAGGGTTTACTGCTGTGATTTTCAAAGATCCCACAACTTGAAATCAGAGGAAACATATTTTAGTAGATAATATAACCTCACAGTACTAATTTTAATGAAAATTGAAATTTCATGCCTCTATACTACCCTCTAAAGCAGGACTTCTCAGCAGTTGTGGGCCAGTTTCCTAGTCAGACTAAGTACACCTCAATCGCGGCGCGCGCTGTACTAAATACAGGACGACACCTACCTAAACTTGAATGGAATGCATCTTTAAAATATGAAACTGGCCCGTTCCATTCTGGTTTGTGTAGGTGTCGTACTTTATTTAGTACAGCGCCGCACTTGAATCGTGCTTAGTCTGATAATGGACCTGGATCATAGACTGGTTAGTCTTGAGGATGATATGTGTGTTGCGTTGTCAACCACTAGACCAGATATCAAACTTTGGTGCTATAAGCATAAATCTAAATACAGTCTCACATTAATAATAATTGTTTTCCTACTGATGACTAAAATGATTAATTTATAGTGATCTCATATTGTGGTTAGCTAGTGTGCTATTTTATTGACTCCCAAAACTATTACTCTATAACTGTATTTAATTCAGTTTTTCGTTTTTTATATCTTTCACTTAAATCAGTAAGGGAATGATTAAAAAATAAATTATTTTAAAAAATTACACAATTTAAAACACTGTTAATTGCTTAACAAGCTTCTCTGATATATTCCTCTTTGAATAAAAAATAAAATTTGTGAACAATAAAACACAAAACAGGGTGCCACGAGATTCTAAGATGGGATTTTCTTCTGAAAAAAAAACAACTCATGGAAAACACAGAAAATTACATATTAAGAAAAGGGTGGCAACCCTGTTATCCTTAAATAGTTTCCTATTCTTTCCATACAAATGAAGATACATTTACTTTAAATTTTACCTTCCTCGTCCCTATCCTCATTAGTATAAATATGCAGATATATTTGACGGGTAGTAAGACTTGGCGCACCAAGGAGATATTATTTGTTTTGTTCAAAGTATTTCACCTTAGTGAGACACGATCGCTATCTTTTCACATTTTATTTGCCATTGCTCTGTTTCTGAAGCGATGTTTGATTTACGCTTCTGTAAATATGTCAGTTTTTTATCTATTAAAAGGCGGAAGAACACATCCAACACATTTCCGCTGCGGCATTCTATTTTAGCCACAATATAACCTGTCCGATAGTATCGCAGACAAGGAAGGATGCCTGCTCCATTTGGGCGATGATAAATGTCACCTTCCTGTATATAGTCCAGTTCTTCAAATAGTTGCTTGATTACTGAGTTGTTAGTAGTTTTTTTAGTACGCTTAGCATGGAGATTATTAAGGGCACCGACTACTCAAATTAACATTTCCTCACATTTCGGTGTTTCTAATTGATAGGATGGTTCTGAAGAAATCCTAAAATAGCCCTCAATTATCTTAGAATGTGATTTTGTGACCATGTTAAAAATAATCGTTTATTAATTGAGAAAAGAGGATCTATGCTTCCAACCATTTGCTTTTATCTCATAGCAATCTGTGATATTTCTTGTAAAATGTCGCCGAAAATGTGCTAATGCCACCGTTTCATGATTCTTTGTTTTATTATATTAGGCTAATTTTAACTTTAAGGCTTATAATCCTTCAGGGACATTTTGCTACTTTTCATCCTAACTTTGAAGTGAAACATATTTTGAAATAACAAAGAGGAGGAGATCTACAAAATTACCAATCAGTGAATCCTCGCCAAGATTCAAACTTTGATATCCCCGTCACGCCCAGTTCAGTCTGTTGCGCTTTACACGCACCGATGGGCGCGTGGACTAAATGTCAAGTCCATCTATTCTGGCTCGCCAGTAATGAGGAGGTCGGGGTTTGAATCCCGACTTAGTGTACTGAGGGGATTTTTACCTATAAAATTTCTCCACTTTTTTCCACGCAATTGCTGGTACATTTCCTCTAAAGTCAACCTTCCCTATCTTAACACTATTGATCGAATTGAATATTGATAGTCCAGCTGACACTTCTCGATAAGTATTGGCAAAATATCTCGTCCTAATTATTGTCCTGTTTGATTTGATTCAGGCCACGAAGAATTCCGTCAAACATGATCCTGGGAGTCATTTTATTGGTCATCACATTCTTGACGAGGCCGTTGTCTGGCACCACCCTTAAATTCCCCGTCCAGCCACAGCTCGTCAACGACTCATTTGTGGTGAAGGGCAACCAGACGGTGGTGTTGGCGCGAATAGGGACCGGGGGCGGCGTCCCTTTTAACGAAGGTATCAGGTTCCTGCAAGAGGGGTCGAATGAGGGTGTCTCCGCACCGCAGAGCACCAGGGATACCAACCGCGACGTATGGAGGTCCCATGTGGAGAGACTGATAGCCCGCGGGATCCTACAGTTGGCGCTACGACTGCAAGAGACTCTGCCAGTTAACGATGACAGCGTCATCTACTCCCCGCTCAGCATCTCCGGGGCGCTCAGTCAGGTCAGACAGAGTAAATTATATCCATAGTGATAAGAAGGGGTAGCTATAGCTCATCCGCCATAGGAAGGATGGTAACAAACAGTAAGCCAAAATTACCAGATCTACTTTCATTTGTATCTATTTCGCCAAACCATAAGATGATCTGCAAGTCCATATATTGATTTTTCACTGTTGGTAGTCAAAACTTTCACAACAAAAAATTTGTTTTTAGTTAAGTTTTACTTTTAACTGTTTTTACATCTTCTGATAGTTGTGAGATGCCACCATTCCTATGCCGAATGGAATTTAGATTGCTCATTGTAGCTGCGCGGTAGCTCAGACGTGAGGAAATTATTGTAAACAGATGTTTAGAATAAGAAGCATAGCTTTATCTATGACCGGAAGAGGTTGTATTGTAAAAAGAATATTGCCATGCCTAGCAACATACAATCATTCTGGGCTATCCGCATACCCTCGTCTACATAATCTAAACTTCGTGATTGGTTCTCCGTGGCCGTCCTAAATGATAGTCCTTCAGAGAGTTAAAGTTGATCCGACATCTGCAGTGTGCTAAGGACTACGGCAGTGGTTCTCAAACTTTTCTCTCTCACAGCACAGTATATCTCCTCGACATAAAGCGCGGCACACCGACCGTTTAGGTTGGCAATACTTCGAACTGACGTCAGATGCGTATGCGCTACCAGCCCAATGACATAACCATTCTCTTTGAGTGTATTGTGAGAGTTGTCTGCTGGATGTTTGATGGGTTTTGAAATTAGTGAATACGTGTTGTATTTAAATTTTGTGTTTATTTCTGGTATGGTTTTAATGTTTAAATGGATAAGTTGTTGGTAAAATGGAAAAAAATCACTAATGAACTGTGGAATATCAAAGTAGAAATGAACATGAAAACGAACACGTTTCAAGAGCGGGTTCCATGCAATCTGCTTCGCAGGCAGTACCGTTACTTGGTACAACTCGCAAGTACAACGACGGTTACCTGAACTTTGGATTGACGTAAGCTGGCCCTGAAAACTATCCGATTCCTGAATGTGTGGTATGTGGGGGGAAACTTGGTAGTGAGAGCATGGTTCCGAGTAAATTAAAAACACATTTAAATACGAAACAGTCATTTGACTGGAAAAGACAAGAACTGTTTAAGCCATTTATTATCATCTGGTGTAAAACAGCAAAATCTATTTGAAAAAACAAACAAATATAGTTGAAAAAGCTCAATTGGCCAGCTATAAGGTGGCTGAGATAGTAGCAATGAAGATGCAGCCTCACACCATTCCTGAGGATTTGATTTTGCCTGCACGCAAACAAATTGTTAAATCAATTTTAGGAAACGCAACCCAGAAAAAAGTATCTTTAGTACTATTGTCAATAAATTACATCAAGATTAATCTTGAAACATGTCAGTTCTTCAAGATAAAATGAAGCAATACTTCCCACTCTCACCGTCAACGAATATGACTGGGTACGCAATCGGTATGCAGTAGCAACAACCTAACTCACTCTGGAAAAAGTTGAAGAACTCTCTGAACTGCAGGCAGATCGCACCCTGCAGCTGAAATATGGAGAACTACCACTTGCTAAGTTCTGGATGTTAGCAAACAAGGAGTACCCAGCAGTATCCGAATGTGCTGTAAGAAAGCTGTTACCATTTTCTACTACATACCTCTACGCACTGGGATTTTTGGCAATTATAAACACTAAGAATAAGAAACGAGAACAAATTATTTCCATTGAACAGGAAATGCGGGTCTGTTTATCAAATATACGTCCAAGAATAGAGGCTTTGTGCAAGAAAAGACAAGCCCATGTGTCGCATTAACTCGAGCTATTAGTATTTATGGTTTCAACTATTTTAAATTATAAATATATTTCAATTTTCAAATGCTCGTATTTTTTTCTCTTCTATTTTTCCTATTAATATATTTTTATTTAATATATAATTTTTTTAATTTACATTAAAATAACTGTCAACATTTCGCGGCACACCTAGTCAATCTCGCGGCACACTAGTGTGTCGTGGCACATGCTTTGAGAACCACCGGACTACGGACTTACGAATTGGTACTCTCTGGACAGAGTAGTTTGTTACTGTGGAGTTGATCTCTTACGTACCTTATGGCTTAATAGGATAGGGATGAGGAGGGTGAAATTTATAGGAGCTGATAGTTGGGTCAGAAAGCAATAGCATTAAAAGGAACCCGTCTTGACTCCCCACATTCCCCTTGTAGGTGTGGCTAGGGGCTCGAGGCAGGACCGCCGATGAGATCGCAGAGGTGCTAGGACTATCCCCAGATCTAGAACGGGAGTCTGTGTTCGAGTCTTATAGGCACCTCAGTTCGGCCTTTGACCACGTGAGTGGCGTCACCCTACCCCAGACCAGCGTCGCCAACGCCCTCTTCCTGCAGGAGGGTTACCCCGTGCTTCGGGGGTTCGTTGAACTCGCCAGAGACCTCTATCGGAGCGAGGTGCTAGCCGTCGACTTCTCGGGACACGCCTCGGACGCGCAGGCTCAGATCAACAAGTAAGTTTGTTTTTGTGCACCGCGTCTATGATAAAGATAAATTTTAGAGGAATGTGTTAGCATTTGCCTGTATCGAGAGTAAGAAAATATTTAGGAGAAACCACCCTCATCAAATTCATCCTGGATTGAAACACCCCACCTCCCTATCAACGGAAAACAATTTTAGATGAGAATGACGTCTTTGTCCCCGTGCCCACCAGTACGGAAACAAATGAGCTAGAGACGCCTTTAATATGGGTGTCAGAAGACGAGCAGAATAATTATTGTAGATTTACCATAAAGTACCAAGAAACTAATGGTTAAATAAACAAGACTACCGATGGAATGTATTATCCGTGATGGTGGCTGGGCTGTCTGAGGATCTAGATCCACATTCTAATTGGTTGCTGTTGCTTGGAAGTTAAGTTTTCAGATCTCGTCCAAGTGCGCTTATCTCCATTATACCCTTTCATCCTGTTTACAATCAAATGGAGGTGCAATTTTGTGTAAATATCCACTTTCCTCTTGATATTTTAAATTAACTGATATACGATAAATACTAATTAGAATTTACGACTAAAGAAGATTGCAATAAAAGAAATAATTCCTTCTGAAGTCTACTTTTTACTAAGATTGAAACGGTTAGCGCCATTTATTTAGAGCAATTACAGTTATTTTCACGCAAACCCGTATTAAGAAGGAGAGGCCCTGAACCAGGGTCTCCCTTTAGAGGGGGCCTCTTAGAAGAGTACAAATTAAACATTAACTTAAAAATGAAAAATATTCATTAACTGTTAGAAAGTTAAAAAGAAAGTTTTTTTAAGTTCGGATAAAGAAAGTTTTAATGACCCTCCTCGGTGACGTAGTTGGCTAACGCGCTAGTTTCGTGTTGAGTAAGACTGTCGAGGACGGGGAGCTTGAGGTTCGAATCTCGGTTGGGTGAACGGGTTTCCTAAATAGTTTTCCATTGGGTGAACGGGTTTCCTAAATAGTTTTCCATTCTCCCTCCACGAAAATGCGAGCTCACTTCCTCTAAATTCAACCTTTCCAATCCCTAACCCATTAGCATAATTAGTACTTAAGCGTATAGCCCGAATGGGTAGTAAGACACGGTGCTAAATAAAAGAATAAAAAGTTTTAATGGAATTGAATAAGCATAACTATTCTGTAGCAAAATATTTCATAAGATGGATGTAAATACGAACGCTGATTTTAGACACTTCCATATTTTTGGTCTTGAGCTTACTTCCTATTTACAGACAGTGACAAACAGGGCCAGACAGAGGATTCACGGGGAGGAGGGAATCGAATTTTGGGGGCCTTCCTTCACACACAAAAATTAGCTTAATTTAATGTTTACATATTATATTTATAAAAACTAATAAAATTATGTGCATGGAAAAGTTATACAAGTTTCCTTCAAATTCTTAAGTTGGATCCTTACAACGCTCACAACCTTAAGACAAAAAATTTAAATTTGCTTTATAATCAAGTGTTTTGTGATTGCGGAAGACCTGTTTCCGTGAAATAGAAATGTATGGGTGGTTGGAGTCCTCTAGAAGCAGGGCCCTAGGTAAAACTGCCTCATTAGCCCCTTTTCCCCTCTGGGCTATGCTTGACACAACCATACTCGCCCGGCGGCTCGAATCCGTCATTTAGAGAAAAATATCTGCACTGTACTTGCTAAACTAAGAATTTTTCCCTTATTGCCTTTCTTGCTGTTTAATAATTGATTTTAGTGACTTTATTGTGAAACTGTGCTTTTTGAATAAGTTATAGTAATTAATTCACCTCTAATTTCTTATTTTCTAACGGTAAATTATATTTAATAATGAAACGTAATTTTGAAAGTAGAGCAAGTTAAAAAAACTAAACGGCACCACACAATTGTTAATACTTTCTAATATAATCTAGTATATCTTTGGTGACCAAATTTTATTTTTAAAAAAAGTAGAGAGAAGAAAAATAATAAAGGGATAGCGAAAAAATATAGTTGAAACAAAAAAAATATTTATTAAATCTTTCTTTTCACCGCTAATTCAAGGTAACACTGAGCCAAATAAGCCAAATAATACCGAAAAGAACATTAATTATAGCATCAATATCAAGGAAATTAATGTCAAGAATAACTATTCGTACAGACACATAAAATCATGTAAATTTTATCTTTATTTCTTTACTTCTATTATTGTAAATAAATTTAGGATGTTGGTAGATAATCACTTCAAATCAAAACTTCGGTACAAAACTTCTAATAATACAAATCATAAAAACACAACAACTCTAGCAACAAATAAAATATTATGTCAATAAACATCTTTGAGAAACCTGCTTTGGTGGCCGCATGGTGTAAGGCGTCACTATCGTGTTAGACTAGATTACCGGATACAGAAAATCGGGGTTCGAACCCCATCCGGGTGTATTTAGGGTGTTTTTTCCCCAAAATTTTCAATTCTCTTTCCACAGAAATCCAGGTATATTTCCTCTTAAATCAACCTTATTCATCCCTAACTCACAAGCATAATTAGTAAACCTGAAGGGGTAGTAAGACGTGGTGCTAAAAACATATTTGAGAAATTGTAAGTAATAACAAAAAAGTAAAACGTAAGTATACACGGATTTAGATAAGAAGTCCGTTCAAAAATGTCTTTTTTCCAACCAAAATCCTGCTTTTGACAATTAAAATACGTAAATACAACTTCTCGAGAAAAAAAATTAAGCTCGTGGGTGAAGTTCCTTGCACTAGCGCTGTTCAATTCGAAGTACTTTTAGAAGCACTTGATTAAAAAACCAGTACCAATGAATGTTCTCTTGGACAACAGACATCATTGTCCCGCAAAAAACAGTATGTATTGTCACTCTAATTATATTTCAAGTATTAAAAACTCGGCTGTCAGTAAACTAACCTTAAAATATATCCTACTTATTAAAACAAACATGTTATTTTGATAAGAGTATGAAAAATCTACTAATATAAATTCTGAGTATCTTAAAGCAATTATTTATTTTTAAAATGTTAAGTTTTCAATCAATTCATCATCTACTCAAAACTATCATTAATTTTGGAGCTAGAATCAAAATTATGATTTAGCCTCTAGTTGTGACCACATAACATCTAAATATCAAGAGTAAATAAAATACATCAAATCATTTGACTGTAGCACTAGGTAGACTACTAATAAACATTCAGATGGACGGACATTTCGACACCTTAGCTCAGTCGGTAGTGTGCCTGCCTAATGAGCTAAGGGTTCCAGGTTTGATTGCCGGCATTGACGAAACTTTATCATTGGTGAAATATGGGTTTACCCTTTCACGTTGATAAATTAACGGCCGTAAACTGGATGTTGTGCTTGTCCTAGTCTTAAGATAGGTTATAAGGCATATGAAGCAATGACAGCCGATAGTGGAAAATATATGAATTGAATGAAAATCCTACCCAGGCCATAGGCTGGAAACGGTAATGGATGTAGTAGAGTTTTATTGAGAAGGGGATATGACAACATTAAAGTATGTATGAAATATTGGTCATATTATTGCAATTTAATTAAACTGATATTCAACTAGTTTGCATCATTATCTTGCATAAGTTTAATTTACAGCTGTTAAAATCACCACCACCTCTCAAAAACGATGGTTGCAAAATACATGGTTTGGCATATGAGCATTAAATTATAAAAATAACATGACAGACAAAATTGTTTCTATCATATTGATTATTTTGATTTTTTTTTCATCCTTATCATTTTCGATGTATAGTTTTGTCAGGAAATTTGGATTTTTTTATCAGACAAAAGCTAGAACTTTTTTTACCGAAATATTGTGGCCAACCTGGACAAGTGTCTTAGTATTTCGATCCTATATTTTGTACTTGTTGATTGACTCATGGTGGTGGGTTCTGTACTTCAGGTGGGTGGAGTCGAAGACCCTGGGTCGCCTCAAGAACTTCCTCAGTTCGGCCCCGTCCAGTGGCACCAGGATGCTGATCACTAACGCCATCTACTTCAACGGCGAGTGGGAATATCCCTTCAATCCTGAAGTCACCTTCGTGTGAGTATGTCTGGTTGATGACTGATAATAGTTCAGTCTGACTTGCTATGTAGGGTGTCTGTATTTTGACCTAAATATCGAACAACACGTTCGCCGAAAATAGAGAACAGAATCTTATTGAGTGGGGCAGCAAATCCCATCATCGCAGAAGTCTACATTGACCATGATGATCTGCAGCACACACTAGAAACAGATAATTTTCAAAGTGTTTTTTTCTTCAATTTTTTTTAGTCGGTACATCGATTGCGTTTCCACAAATTAATGTCAGTGGGACCAGAGATTAAATCCCATCCTCTTTGAACGATGGCCGAGGGTGATGGTGATAGGGGGAGGGGGTTTGATATATTCAACGTATCGACGCTAATTAGATCTAATTAAGACAAATAAAATTAAGCTTTAATATATTGATATATATGACCATATTTCACTCATCTTATCAAGAGTGTTTAAAGTTATCCCTGTGGGACTACGACATTAACTTTAAAGGGGAACCTATCCCTCTCATCCACATACCCCTGGGATAAACAAATATTTTAGATTATTATCGCGATGGATGTTTTCAAATTATAGTGCTGTTGTGTCATGACACAACTCAACACATCTATACACACGCTTTCCATTTACCAAGTTATTTCAAATCACCTACCTCACAATAAAACCCCAATCAACTATCAACCTATATCTGTCTACCTACAAAGCACGCGTGTACCGATTGAGCTGGTTACTTTTTATAGTTTAATTGGTTACCCCAAGCAGATGTCGTTGAACAGAACCGACAAAACTGAAATTGTTTCACCGCACCCCGAATCATATCTTAACAGATCGGGACAATCGAAATCGGAACCTTACGAACGGAAACAAGTTTTGATCTCACACTATTTCGAAATTTAATTCATATCAGTCGGGAGACAGCAACCAAACAGGATACATCAATTTTAGTGATTTGGTAGTAAGAGCATGAAAGAAGAGGCAATATTCATTGCTGCCTATGTCGATGAAGAGGAGGAAAAAGCGGCTTCAAATATATTTTGAGTGCACATCATCAATGTAAGTAGAGCGGTCGACCGTTGAAAAAGGCTCTGATTGGCCTGATTTGGTCACATGACCACGCCCCCTCTCTCTGATTGGCTGTTGGCTTTCTTCCCTCCCCTGCCCCTGAACCTCCTCCCTCTGACCCCCTCCACTCCCCCTGATCACTTTCCAGTGTTCCAAACATGTTGGTTCTTGTTCCATTTTTTTAATGTGTGATCAATGGTTTTTTATATTGGTTTTTTATGTCAGGGTACTATTGGGACGGGCATTGGAGTTTATTTTTTATTTATTGGCGTGCGGTCCACGGTGTCGGGCGCGGGAATACGCAGCACGAACATCTCCCAGTAGCGTAGAATGTGACCACTGACCAGCTGGCAGCTGTTTGCCGGCCTTTCACTTCCCGAAACACACAGCACGAACCTTTCCCAATGGCCGCTTAGCGTAAAGTGTGAGAAATGGTTTCCCTGCCTTGAGACCCTTTTCACTTCCCCTCAATCCCCCTCCTTCAAGGCATGTGTCGCAACCCCCTATGTGGTAATGGGGTTTCCCTATGTCGCAACCCCTTATGTGGTAATGGGTTTTCCCTGATGACTGGCGCCAGTTTGGCGACACGACAAGACAAGTCAAGACAAGAATAGAACACGACCTTGAATAATGTCGCAATCTGTTTTCCCTGATGACTGGTGCCAGCTTGGCGGCTCGACCAGACGAGTCGAGACAGGAATAAATTGTGACCTTGAAATTGTGAGATAGGTCATTGACCCTGGGAACCCTCCCCCTCAGCAATGTGTTTTCCCGATGACGTCATCTCACTGTCGCAACCCTGATGACTGGCGCCAGTTTGGCGGCTCGACAAGACGAATCGAGACAGAAATAGATCGTGACCTTGAAACCGTTAGCTAGGTCATTGACCCTGGCAACCCTCCCATACAATGGGTTTTCCCAATGACATCATCTCACTGTCACAACACTTGATGACTGGCGCCAGTTTGGCGGCTCGACAAGAATATATCGTGACCTTGAAACCATGAGCTAGTACAAAAGGTTATTGACCCTGTTCATGTATGGTGCCAGTTTGCCGGCTCGACAAGTCGAGACTCGTATATGGTTACACTACGTGTAAGGAACAGACAGGTTTTGCATGAATAAAACACAATATTACAAAAACATATATTTATTGTACATTAAAGGTTTTACAGACATACATGAATGGTTTTAAAGAATTACATAATATTTATTATATATTAAAGGTTTCACAGATTTACATAATATTTATTATACAATTTTACAGGAATG
Source organism: Timema genevievae (assembly GCA_902155825.1). Lineage (NCBI taxonomy): Eukaryota > Metazoa > Arthropoda > Insecta > Phasmatodea > Timematidae > Timema > Timema genevievae. The sequence continues at coordinate 3,839 of CABFWO010007320.1, read as the reverse complement.
ACGCATATATTCGTTCATACGTTTTTCTACAGTGTCTCTTAGATATGTTAGTAAAATTGTTTTTAGTTCACAATCCAACATGTAATAGTCCAAGTCGACGACTTGACGTGTATAGTAGGTAGCACTGATAAGAGCCAGGCTTCTGATGTGCGTTTCACCCGTAGGCTGTTCGAGATCAATGACATCCGCTGATTCTGTTAGCGTGTCGCATACATCCACGACGAATGTGTCGATCAAATCGTTGCAATAGCGTGCGACGGGTGTCGACCACATATCCCGTCGGTCGATGGCAACGCCGATGAGGTCCTACACCTCACAAAGACGCGCACAGCTAGGTGCTAGATAGGTGACCCTTTTGAGTCCGGCGTCTTGTTTCTCGCTGATGACTACCATTTGATCACCGCACATGCGGCGCAGAGAGATTTCATGATTAGTAAAACTAATCTTCTGAGGAGGTTGCGTGTTGCTGAAAAAACTTTGATATGATGGACTTGTAGCTGCCCAGTTCTTGCCAATCTGTACGGTTAAACACCGCACAATCCCCTCCACATTTTTATAGCTGGACATAGGGCGTAAAGTTGTTCTTGATGCTCATGCCAACGATGACTCGCTTGGCGCTGACTTCGTCCAGCGGGAACAAAGTGTTGAAAATACTGATGATGGCGAGCGGCTTCACCAGCTTTGCTTTGCGGGTGCAAACGTCTTTACCTTCCATGATGTTTGATCGCTTCGACGACTGTCGTGATTATGGCCGGCACGCCGTCGTGACGCCCCTTTTATAGGCGCACGTTGATTGAACGCAGCCTCTTGAGGGGCGGCAGGACCCTAGCTTCTTGAAAAATGTGTTGTAATATCACACCACTTTGGCGTCATTGCCTGTATGATTGGTGGGTGAAAATAGGGTTAGGAAAGTTTTCATCGGAATGTTCTGGGCGCGATAGAGAAGGTATATGAGATAGTAATGGCCGCAAACGTATGAGGCTATGCTTTAAAGTTATAGCGTTATGAGACGTGTGGGAAGTGTTTTTGGCTATAAATGCCAGACGTGACTTTATACGGGGTGGAAAACTATAAATTTCAAAGTATTCTCCCACGCCGTTTTTGTCGATAAAGATGGCGACCCAATGCGCCCCAAGCTTGGTGTGTGGATCTGTGTTGATGACGAGAGAGGCAGGTCGCTCTATTCTTGCGGGTAATTGATCAGCGAGGAAAACACTTGACCGTACAGAACGGAACCACGGGTTTGTTTTCAGCGCACGTCTTATGGTGTGCGTGTACATCTTCAATCATCCAATCTCGAAGTCCCCAAACGTTGGAGGCCGAACAGAAATTCCATACAGAACTATGTGCCATGCACGTGGTGCGGCCCAATTTAAGTGTTTTCAACGACAAAATCTCTGTTGTACAGATCTACAACGGGCGTAGGTGTGTATTTGGCTAGAAACTTTTCTTTTCTGCTCCCTTGACGTAGACGGTTTCCGCACGCATTGTGGCGTGGGAGATGAGGATTCGAGTAGGCTGTAATCCATATCACGGCTATACCGGGGAATACCATGCAGTTTGTTGACAATATAGTTGGCTTGTTTTTTTAGCAGCAGTAGAAAGTTCCTCGATAGTGTATGGTGGTAACCCCTAATGTTGGAGTAATGTCCCGCATATAGATAAAAAAAACTCAGTTCCTTGATGATGCTGTCGTCGATTAGGCTCTGGAAATCTACAATGACGTCCATGATTTAAATGACGGGTGTAAGGGGCGGGAAGTCGTTTATATTAACTCCCATAGTCGGTCACGACCTTTCTGTCCTTGTCGATGGTGATGGTGTTGGCAAACTCGCCATACACGATACAGTTGACGGTTTCGGTGAGAGCTCTGGTGAAGCTCACTTCGATGCTCAGAGAACCATGCCTCGTCAAATTCTAATGCGATGTCATGTGGGCGGACAGATTAGGTGTGAGATCGAAAGCCATGAGATGCTATCCCTTAGGGAAGGCTTCCCATGTGATTTCGCTACCTTCGTTCATGAAATGGATACGCGTTCCAGAAAACAGTGTGTGGTAGGACATGACATAGTTGCCGTTTGAAAAATCGGGCTTTAAATATTTCGATGGCATTTGTTGTCCGTCCACTTATAACGAGAAATGGTTCATGCAATAGGTTTGAAAGTTGAACGGGTTCTTGGTGGCGTCTCCGTTGAACGCGGCGTTTGATACAAATCCCACGATGCATCGTTTGGGTCCGGTGAATACGTTGTCCAGTGATTTCCCTTGCACACCCGTAGGAATAGTGAGTGTTTTTACTTCCACGTGGGTTATGGGATACTTTGCGGGACTGACGTTTAATGCCTTGGCATGTGCCAACAGTATAAAAGGTGCTACTTTGACACGTCGCACTAGAAGACCAGCCTCAACGATGTGAACTTTAAAGTGCGGGATTTCAGGGAGGGCCATAAGACTAAATCCGTCTCTGGAATGGACCAACTTGACTCTAAGTTCGGTGCCGTTCAAAAAATATTTCTTTTAGTTAAACACATCACCGTGTAGGTACCCCAAAAGATTCACCGTCTTACTTTTTGCCGCCAGAATGCGACGGGCCTCAAATCCCTTGTTGCCGGTGTTAACTTCCTCAAAGGTTCCGGGGGTGTCTGCGAACCACAGACCATCAGTCAAATGTGTTATTTTGGCTTCACTGTTGTAATTGAGCAGCGTTTAAGTATACGATCTATAAACATACGTGTTGCTGGGTGGTGAGACCAGTTTTTGGTTTAAAAACACATCCACTTGTGTGAATAGCGAATGCAACCAGTTGTTGACGGGAGCGATTTGATCCACCTCGCTGAAAAAGCCACCCCCGGGTTTCATGATAGCCGCCGTGAGATAGAGCATGATCTGTAAAAGATCAATATAGAACTCGCCTTGACCGGTAACGGTAAATTCGATAGGCGAATCATCGGTGTGGGATGAGACAGATTTGTACTGGATCCATTGTCCACTTTAAAGACTTGTTTGCTTGGGTGGGATGGAAAAGAGATTGAGTTCACTGCTGGCACACTCGCAGGACTGGGGTTTAGAAATGACATTTCAACTGAAAATATCTACCGCTTCTTTCTTGACCTTTTTACGTCGGTGCTTCTGACGACGCTCTTTATAGCCTGAGCTGGTCATCAGAGTGTCGATCTTCTGATCCGCCTTTCGTTTCAGCTTTGTTCCAGCTTCGCCGACACGTTGACTTAGGGCCTCTTTGAAAGGATGACGCTGATTGGCGCCATCGGAGAGCACGTCAATACCCATATGAAGCGTCTGTTTTCCAATGGCTTTAGCGCCGCTTCTCAACAATGGTACGACGCTCCTTAAGGTCATTCGACCATCAAAATTTTATTGTATTATTTTAATAAGTGTATAAATATAAGCTATAAATATTGATTCAATGATTTCAAATCATTACAGTTCTCGAGTTATAAGTAGTCAAACTTACTATTTTATCCATTTTGCGTACTAATTTTAAGGTAAAGTAGTTAATGTATGGGGATTAAATTTATTATAGCTAGACATGCACATGAAGTGTATGCAATGAAGTACTTACAATATTTTAAATAAAATCCGTTTTTAATTTATAAGCTATTAAATCGTTGTAAAATTACATAATTTTTGATCTTATATAAGTACTTTTCGTTTTATACCCCGATACTTTGATTTTATATCATTTTGTAGTAAATAATGTAGTTATTTCAAATTTGTTTGGTTTATTAGTCCAACTCTATTCTTTTATTTTATTAATTGTGCGGCGTTGATCAATGCAAACGTAAATTGGCCATGTCCATTTCCTGAAACTTCTTGCTTTG
>CABFWO010007319.1:8256-26005 GCA_902155825.1 Timema genevievae | reverse complement strand
GTTAGCGAATTATTTTCAACATTTCTTGAAATAATTTGTCACTTAAAATAAAATGAGGAAAATTAGCGTTGAAAAAAATTTGGAATTTTGTTAGCTACATGAAAATAACATAAAATGCAAACAAACCTCTTCAAATTAAAAAAAAAATGTTGAAAATATAATTGTCTAAGAAAATATTTGGTTTCTGCAATATTTTCTATTTTAAAGGTTGGGATGTTAAATGTTATTATTATAAACAGTTTTATGCTATAGTAATGTGCTTTGTCAGTTTTTAAAATCAATATTAAATTAATTACTAAGCCAATTAAATATGATAAGGATACTCATCTTCTTAGGCACCACTTGGGTTTGAATGAGAGTATTTTAGATTTGTAGTAAATTGGTACAGAATGTCTCATTCGTGAGAGTTGACCAAATTACTCAAACACTACGACCTTAATCGAATACCAAGCATTTCTATAAACTTGCACAATATTTTCGAAATAATCTAAATAAAAGTGGCATCATTAATGTTATAGCTCCAATAAATAAGAGCTATATTTCTGTGTGTGTGCGTGTATGTGTGCTTATGTGCGTAAGTGTGCGTGTGTGTGAGTAATATAGAGAGAAAAAGACAAAAGAGTTTCGAGTTTAAGATTATTAAATTAAAAAGCTACTTCATTATTATTCAACACCAATATTACTAACGTTCTAACTACAGGAGTTTGGTTGGGCAGTAAATGCGCCTCAGTCAAGGTGGAGACGGGGTGGGAAAACCACGGTAAAAACCACTCCCGGCGTTCCTGGACGAGGTTTGAACCTTGACCTCCTGTCATGGGGTCTCAAATCCGCGGTCGTGGTAACAATTTTCGCTGCCCCATTGGCTCATAAAAACTATAAAATTATTAAAGTGAAAAAATGACAAATACAAATACTATATATTTTACATAATCAACCAATAAAATTTACTTACATCCATTTATGTTTCCAGCCTGTGGCCTGGGTCAGTTTTTTATTCAATCCATGTATTTTCCACTACCGGCTCGCTAGGTCTGTCGTAGCTTCATTAGCCTTATAATCTAAATTAATACTAGGACAGGCACAACATCCAGTCCCCAGCCGTTAATTCATCACCGTGAAAGAGTAGACACGCTACCGACTGACGAGCTAAGATGTCGAATAATCAACTAATAAAATAAATATGTTTTATTTAAGTATTTTAAATTATTTTATCAAAGATTTGCTTTTTACGAAAGAAATATATTGCGTTTTGATACAAATGTACTCTGAACCTGTAAAATGACAACTCTAGTAGATAAGACAAATCACGTTACCTTCTGCTATGAAAAATCTAAAAATAGGGGTGAACAAAGCAGCAGAGAACATATTTCAAGATAAATCTGAAGTTTCACTTTTTGGAGACAGGTATAATCCCTAGTGGGAGTATAAATATATTAGAATGAGCTAATATGCATTCAATCCGAATATTGTCGGTACAGTATTGATGCCCGCGCGCAACAAGAGATAGAAACTTTGGCGCCTGAACATAAAGAGATTGAAGACCCCTGATCTAATCTATGCCCTCCTAGAGCAGTGGTGCCCAGAATAGTGGCATGTCTCCCCTTAGAGCAATATATTTGACCATTCAACCAATTCCTTTTAAGAGCCCATCTAAGGATAACGCCTAACTTAGGTTGGTAACCGCTACAACCAAACGTCGCATCGTAGTGAGGCAGCCTAGAGTACTCATACCATAAGACATCAGTTGAAATGATATCAGTAAAACATTTATACCATATTTGCAAAAATAAAACTAGAATTAAAAACAGTTCTTTAAAAATGGAAAAAAAAACTATTTCACTGATACCATATTCGTTGACTGAATGGTCTGAGGCGTCACTCTCTCAATAGACTAGACTGGCTATGGCAAGGAGATTGGGGCTTGAATCCCGGCTGGGTGTACTGAGGGCTGTTTTTACTAAATGTTTTTCCACTCTACCTTCACACAAATTCGGTTACACTTCCTCTTAAATTTAACCTTCCTTATCAATAGAACATTGGCGTATTTAGTATATATGCGTATATCCCTAATAGGTAGTAAGATGCGGTGCTGGAAACAAGTAGTTAGCTAACGAGCTAGTTTCGTGTTGATCTAGACTGCCGAGCGGGTAGTAAGACGCGGTACTAAGTATTATTAATTATTGTGATGTCAAGAGAATAATGCAGAAATCAATTCAATGTTCAAACTAACTTGTTTCCCGTCCTTTTTACTTTCTCTCGACACCTTGGAGGAGATGTATTGTGATCGCCCGAAAAAATACAACTCAAAAGTTTGATAGATGTCAACGTTTTATAACCCCTTGAAACAAAACAAAACAAAAAAATCACGATTCCGTCCGTTCGTCTGTACCTTGGGCTGGAGCCAAAACTATTTTACCGATTGGGCTAAAACTTGGTATCTGGGGTGTTCATAAGATCCCCCCGAGGGGTTTTTGAAATTAAATATCTAACCCTAAATTTAAAGGTAGTTTAATTAAGGGTTCCAAGGATTTTTATTAAACTTTTTTATCTAGGCACTGTTCAAGGCCGTAGTCGGGGTTTTTTGGGGGGTTCAAACTCCCCAAAATTGTATGAACAAAATACATATGGCTTTATTTATGGTTCAAACAATATCAAAATTAAGGTACTAGTACAAATTAGGGAACTGTGTTACCATAAAAAGAACTTCAGAGAGCTTCTAGAGGTGTTTAATATTCAGAATTTTTTCTAACCATAAGCAGTTATGGTGTTATGTTGCCATAAAAAAACTTCAGATAGCTTCTAGAGATTTTAATATTTCTATTTTTTTTCTATACTCCAGCAATTTGGGAATGTGCCCACCAAACTCCCCCTGAAATTATTGGCTGGCTACGGCCTTGGCACTGTTTATCATTATAAACAAGATGGCAACCCTCACTTTCTCATGAAAATGACTTTGAGGGTACTTTATATGGGGGATCTTTTTCCATTTTCGTCATTTCTCCGCAACTATTTGAGATGGAAAATAACTTATCATTGTAAATTTGTAGTACTATTAAAGATACATCTCTTATTTGAAATATATATTTTATAAACCCAATAGTTTCTTATCTATAATCAAAATATATATACGAGCCTACACACGAAAGGCCTTTAACATTTTTCAACTTCATTATCACCAATAGCCTTTATCGATTTCATTTGAAACATATCACCCACTTCGGTGGCCGCATAGTCTAATGCACTAATCTCGCATGAGACTAGACTGCCTAATACGGGGAGATCGGGGTTCGATCTTTGTCAGGTGTATTGAGGGTGGTTTTCCCTATACTGTTTTCCACTCTCCCTTCACACAAATGCGGGTACACTTCCTCTTAAACTCAACCTTCCTAATCCTAAAACATTATTGCAATTAGTACAAAGTCGTGTTAACCCGAACAGGTTGTAAGATGTGGTGCTAAAAATAACTAAAACATCTCATTTATTGACGTGATTTTTGTAGTCTTGTTATGTCACATACCACAGTAGTGTATTGTATGAAATATTTCTATCGGTTTTAGAGGTTTTCTTTCACTTGTCCACGACATGAAAAACTAAAACAAAATAGAAAAAAAAACACCTGATGTTCTCTGTGTGAACAGTAGAATCAGACTGGCCCTCAATTCTTGTTGTCAATAATGTTTGCAAACACGTCCAAAAGCGTGAACTGTTTCTTGTAGCCCATTTGAAAAGGACGAAAAGAAACATTGTTTCCTCTTTGGAAAACGCAAAGAAAGCACGAAAACCTATTTCAAACAGTCTGCAAACATTTCTAAAACAAGAGCCACATCATTTGCATATGTTTGTAAGCAAAATTTCCGGAAAATGTTTCCAAATGCATGCTGGACCTGAGAGCTATCTTGTCACAGGAGAGTTTCTTATGTGAGTATATAAAAGTAATTCAATATCAACTTTTTTTTTTACATTTACAAACAAGAAAGTTAGATAAGTAAACATGTGTATTATTACTAAATCAATTTTTTTAAATTATTTTCGCAGTAAAGGCCTATCAGTTCTCGTAAACAAGACTTCACAGCAAATCATTACATATTAGATTTTCTTTTCGATGCTTTATTGGTGTCCATCCTAGCAGTCAAATTTTGTCATGTGATGATTGCAAAAATGTATGGATAGCTCTTTCCGATACTTCCCCGGTTTGTTTTTAGCACCGCGTCTTACTACCCGTTCGGGTTATACACTTTCCTCCGATATCGCGGCTCCTAAAAGACGTCTGGTCTAGACTATCTTCATTATACCCACTCATTCCCATGGGTGGTGTTTACGTATTTAACTAAACAGAGTAGCTTTTATTAAAAAATTGATGGCAGCTACCAGGAAATAATCATAAAATTAGCTACTATGAAACATATTATGCGTATTCCCTCCATCATTATTTGTATTCTTGCTTTGAAAATAGTTAATGCAAACAAGAAAAGTAAACCCTTCAGAAATTAATTAATGCAAACAAGAAAAGTAAACCCTTCAGAAAATAATTAATGCAAACAAGAAAAGTAGACCCTTCAGAAAATAATAAATGCAAACAAGAAAAGTAGACCCTTCAGAAAATAATAAATGCAAACAAGAAAAGTAAACCCTTCAGAAAATAATAAATGCAAACAAGAAAAGTAAACCCTTCAGAAAATAATTAATGCAAACAAGAAAAGTAAACCCTTCAGAAAATAGTTAATGCAAACAAGAAAAGTAAACCCTTCAGAAAATAGTTAATGCAAACAAGAAAAGTAAACCCTTCAGAAAATAGCTAATGCAAACAAGAAAAGTAAACCCTTCAGAAAATAGTTAATGCAAACAAGAAAAGTAAACCCTTCAGAAAATTGTTTATGTATGGAAAAAAAGGAAGAGTGATCTTCCAGGGTCCGGAGACTCAACTCGAGCCTTGAGACGGATCTACGGTGGGAAATACCTCTCCGCGTCAAAAGATAATATCGTCACACTCGTCTGGACAATAGATAACCGGCCTCGGACGAAGCTTGCGGCAATCAGGACCCGTGAAACCCGTGGTCGACCTACGGACGGGGCTTATTGCAACCGGGGGTGCTGCCCAACCCCTGTTAGGGACACGGCCGACTGCGGATAAGACCCGAGAACTAAACGACCCATCAATAGAGTAACGACTAGAGCTTGAACTTCTCGACAGGACGAGGACTAGGATTCCCCGTGTTTAAGGCGCGGCATCCGGCTTTCTTCAGGAAACTTGGATCACCGATATTGTTATACAATACTGTGCTCTTCATACTCTACTTAAATAAAGAAAGGGCTTTGGCCGGTTATCGCGTGTCTTTTATCTGTCCCTCCGGGGTCTTCCCCCCTCCAGCCGATAAAACTCTAAAAGGCGGGGAGGGGGAGGGTCTGGGATCTCAGTCGGCGAGAGGCACAAACAATTAAAAATTAAAATTTGAGTTGATATTTTGAAATAAGCCAAATATATATTTTAAAACTTACCAATAATACTCGTTTAATAAAAACTAATTCTCCAAAAATAATTTTAAAAAAAGATCATTTGTTTAGTACTGTTTGAAATACAAGGGAATCACTGCTTTTAAAAAAAAATATAAGCCAACTTGTATCTCTTCTGTGCGTGCGCTAGTAATCAAACATCGATAAAAAGATATCCTGGCTACTACCAACTTACCACCAAGTTTTCCTGGTAGTGTATTAATATATTGTTGTAATAATTAGTCAGCTATAGTAAAAGTAGATCCAGTCATATTAGAATAAATAAAGGTTCTGAAAAATTTAAAAATGACACCTGCACACGGGAATCGAGCCCGGGACCTTGGCTTAGTACACCAATGCTCTAACCACTGAGCTATCCAGGAGTCGTTCCGTGTCCAGGGTCTTTCTTCACTCATATTTTAAGGCAGAGTCTATGATGGACGTGCGGGAATTGTCAGCTTTATTCGCGAGCCATCAGATAACGCAGCCATCTTTGACTCGGTAGTTGTAATAATAATAATTGTACGAGTGGCAGTAACAAGCCAACTACCGAGTCCCGGGTTCGATTCCCGTGTCCAGGTGTCATTTTTCAATTTTCAAGATATGCTATCTAGATGGTGAATTCCTCTCTAAAATTAATAATAGCTTCGGCTATTTGATTCTTAATAAATAAAGGGATAACATCTACCTAATTGAAACCAGGACCTGAAGATGAGGATCACCTTGCATTGAAATATGTCATCCAAACATACATGGCAACCAAAGCAGTCGTTAAATCAAAGGAGTTAAAGACTACAGTAGGGCTAATACAATTAAGAGATTAGTCTATTCATATCATTCAACTCTTTAAATTTTAACTTTTCATTGAAACAAATTAATTAATAGTGTATTTACTACTAAATATTATTCTAATTTATTTCTGCATAATTTAAACACTATAAAATAAATTATACAATCATATTCCCTTCTTGAAATGATTTTATTGATCCTTTATTGATCTTTTATAGAAAATTTCAAAATAATATTAGTTACTGGCTTTTCAAGGAATTTAATAGTAAAAGATAGCAAACAATAATTCTTATCCTGTTGTATATAATAATTGTTAATTAAAATATATAATCTCAAATTAATGTATTTTTATCATAATCTATCAAATTTCAATGTGTGTTTTAACTAACAAAGGCTATTCATATTGAACCTAATTGTACGTTTCATACTTTCAACTATCATTTTGTATGTATGTATGTATGTATGTATGTATGTATGTATGTATGTATGTATGTATGTATGTATGTATGTATGTATGTATGTATGTACTCGTGTTTTTTGACTACTTGTTTAGCTAAATTAAAACTCACTAGGCCATAACTAAATTTTACTTTTACTATAATTGACTAATTTCGCACATTATATTGTTAAATCTCTCCTTACTAAAATTTAAATATGTTCATTATATATATATATATATATATAGAGAGAGAGAGAGAGAAAGATTGTTTCACTAATAGTCACTATAGTGGTTGGCCGTTCACATGGAATTTTAGTGCTAAATGAAATAATGTTTAAAGAAATATATAGTTGCACCCGTTGAAAGGCTATATGAGTATTTTTATCCAAAAGGTATCCAAGCTAAAAGCAACAGGTTCTACCATCTGCTATGTCCTCACCACGAGCCGCACAGCGCTCAATTTAGGCGCGGGTAATCAGTCAACTGATAAATAGAGAGAGGCGTAGTTAATCGGATGTGATTGCTCTCTGACATTTTAGACGCACTGGGCAAACTTGCCCTCACGCTTTTGAAACATCAAAGTGTGCGAGAAGTAGATTGTAAATATTCTGCGAAGACCTGACCTAACACATATGAGATCATGTTTGGTTCATTACCACCCCTCGATAGTTTAAAAATAGGCTTCCATACCAGCGCAATGTAGTGCTCGCCTTGTGACCACGCCTCATATCATTGCGCGTTTAGATTCACTGAGGTGGCTGATTTTCGTCACAATCTCCCGGTATAGATTGAATACGCCCTCACTTTTGATCAGTGCCGTGTCATGATGACTGTATTGCCTGAGTAAGCAGTGCTAGCTTAAACTATACTTGTAATATGTTATCTTCACCCAGAAAATATTATCATTAATACATTTCTCATGTGAGATACGTAAAGTACGTCCAGCGTAGGATTGTAGGATTGGTTGAGAGTCGCTAATGTAGAGATAATTATTATTTTCTTAGTAATACTATATTATCAATCAAAAGTCTTAATAAACGCTATTAATCCAATTTTCTTGGTGATCACTGTATAACTAGATTGTTCGTGACTTGTTAAAGAACAAAAAATATGATTAAAACTATCACGTTCTATATTCTTGGTTGTGGTAAAAAGTGATATTATAGAGAATATGAAATAATCCATTAAAAAGTTATCATATTCACACTTGTATCATCTTATAAACACCAAAATAAATATATATTTTATATCTTAGAGAAAGAACCTTACAAAATACTTTTATTTTAAGAACACATGTGCTTGAACACAACTGAGCACGGTCCATGTGACAATATCAACCACCCTTATTCCACCTGGTTCACCATCTTAATTTATGTAGAGAAGGCAGACTTTTATAGCCCTCGTTTGTAAATTAACTACAGATGCCACATCGACAAAAAAGAAACATTCAAACGGCTATTTTCATAAGTTCGTATTAAAATGATGTAAAAACGCTTAAAATAAATGAATAATTAAAAATTGTTCGTAGTGAAATTTTTGACTGCCAAAAATAACAGCAGCTTAACACACGGTCTTACACCTCATTTGGTTTGGCGAATAGATACATGAGAATAGAGCTGGTGGCTTTTGATAACTTTCCGTTAAGTCGCATTATAGTGGTTCGATATTAGTTAATAAACTAAATTGAATCAACAAAATAGAATGAAAATGACCGTGTGAACCTATATTTCAGTTTCTTTTGATCAACTTTAGTTAATTCTACAAAATATTGACCCAGTCAAACTTTGGTCGTTCAAGTGGTGAGTCATCATTGGTTTTCAGTCAAGTTGTAACGTGTTTGAACTGTGTGAACTATCGCCAGTCGACTTGAATCATTCGATATCGACGCGTTATTGCTGTTTGGTGCTTGCATAAATTTTATAATAAAATGTCTCAGAAGTGGTCTGAAAGTAAGATGCTCCAATTTATGGAATTATATCAAAAGCATGACTGTCCGTGGAATTTCAAACTAGATACTTATTAAAATAAGGATGCGCGGGAAAGTGCCTTCTACATCCTTCGCAGTAAATTTTCTCAGAAGTTTTTCTGAAACTCCTACATTATTTCTTCTAAAAATCCTATTCCTAACACAAAAACGGCGATTTTTTATGCTTTTTGTCATATTCCAATAGAAATGTTCTCAGTTCTCCGGTCAATAACTCACAAATAGTTACTATAAGCGCACTAACAACTTCATTTGGCGACATTTTATTTGTAACTCTAACACGATATATGTTGAAACGTGTGAACAAATGGTTTAGACGATTTTAGTGGATTAACTGAAGTTTATTAAATTAAATCGAACCGTGAGAACGCGGTTTTACCCCCACTTCTAAGCTGGACACATGGGGACAAAGCGGGGAAGAGAATAGTTCGCAGGTACCGTTTTTAACAAGCTCTGCTTACCCTGGGAAAGCTCTACAACACGGCACTGCTTTTTATAGCTTAGTTTTGACGTTAAGAATAGGCCCAAGTTTCATATGAAGATATTTTAATCTGACATATATAAAAATCTACTAGATCTACGTTCACATAAATTCATACATCATGTCACGTGATCTGCAATTGTTTACCGTTTACGTCAAATGTATCGTGTAGAATTGTCACTTGAGTATACATCACTTGTGAGACTGTGAGATGCATGGGTTCGGCTATGATATATTGAACGAATAGCTAAACGATTACTACTATCGTGTTTATTAAAGATAAATTAACTAGTATATCGGTCGTCATTGTGACGGAGGGTTGAGATTCGGCGGTCACCCGGTTGCCTTGAAGTGTCCTAGTCTTTGAATCCTACACCACATTCTAAATTTTAGTCTAATTCGATAAATCCTCTAGTTTGGTGTCACAAATCAACATTTTGTCCACGTGCTCACGGCAAGTATCTTCAGACAACTCTATAATCCTAACACACTCCCAAACAAGTGTCTACAGCCAACTGTCTAGAGCTCTGCTCTAGTACACGCCAACTTGGAAGATTCCTCCAATTACGGTATAGAGCACCAAGTCAAAGTACATCTGGGCAACAACCCAGACACACGTGATAGCTATCACAGCGGCTCACACGGATACATCGCTGCCATCGATTATTCCAGAAACTTACGTGAGTGCGTGCCGAATGGAGTGGATACGGCTCCTGTTTCAGACATATGACACCACTTGCAGTCAACTGGTGGACAGGGATCATTTACAATAGATACAAATCAAGCTAAGAATAATGTCACTAAGTTGAAAGCATCACACAACTAACAAGAGATTAAAATTCTATCAGCTTAGACCACAAAAATAAGTTTTTAAACAGCCTTTTTCTATGAAAATTGAACTGGAAATAATGATAGTGTAATCTTTCGGTTAATGTTGACTGTATGTCCCTCTGTATGTTTCTACGTTTTTCTTTACATGCGGCTACAGCGAAAACAATTTTGATGGAATTAGTTCTAACTATATATTTAGATATTATTATGGTCATACCTAGAGGCAAAATCGTGATTTTGTTTCAATCTCCAAAACTAATAACTATTTTTTTTAATTTAATTTTTAATGCCTCTAAAGATTTTATTTAAATTGGATGTCTGGAAAGTGTTTTTTCATTATAAGCAACATTATTTAAAATTGTATTTTTATGTGCTTTAAGCTAACTATATGAGAAACTATGTACGATTTTGTCGTACTATTTATGTAAATGTCCACACGAGGGTTTTTGACGAATTAATCTAACGAGTAGGGATAAGGGGGTGGCTTTGAATAAACACACCCACATCAGAGGAAAACTACCCTCTATGTACCTGACGTAATCCCAGCTCCAAACTTCTCATCAACACAACTTGGACCACTTGGCAACACTGTGTGGGCTGGTTTAAAATAATAGAAAAATGTTAACTCCAAGTTTGTTGATACACTCCATTGCACTACATCTTACTACCCGTCCGGACTATTTGCATGTTCACACTAACGGGGTAGGGATGAGGAATATAGAAGCTTAGAGGAAATGTTCCGGCATTTTCGTGGAGGTAGAGTGGTTGAATAATTCAAAGAAACAACACTCCGTACACCTGGACAGACATTTGAACCCTTACCTCCCTATAACCGGCAAACCAGACTAGACGAGATTTACGCCTTAGCCCACGTGACTCCACCAATATTGGTATAGGTTATTTCAAAACAATATATAATTACTAGATGTTTTCCCTAACAAAATGAAATTCAATGTTTTTCAAACACCCAGCTTATATCCAGCTGGGATTTGAACCCTACTCTTGTCGTTACTCGCAGTATTCATTGTTGTAGAAACTTATTTGACCTTTTTTTAGCAGCGCGTCTTACTACCCGTTTGGGCTGTACAAACAAGTAGGCCTACTAGTTACTCCAATGTGTTAGGGAGATAAAAGGTTTAATTTTGAGGAAGTGTTTACGCATTTGCTTGGAGGTATAGTTGAAAATAATTAGGGAACAGCTGCCTTCAGTAGACCCAGATGGGGGTTCGAACCTTAGTATCACTGTCAACGTCAGTCCAGTATATTGTAAGAGTGACACCTTAGTATAGAGCAGCGGTTCTCAAACTGGGGTACGCAGGCAACTTTCAGGGGGTACGCGAGCAGCTCTGAAAGAAAAATTGGCAAAAGGACAAAAGAGCCAACCAAACGTGGCGGAAAATAATTTTCGAGGTGACATATGGAAACTTTCCTCTTTGATTACTTGACAAACTTGTTCAGCAGTGTTACCAAATTGTTCACTTCCCTTCGAAGCATACTTAGTTTAAGCCTATATTTTTATGATATTAGAACTTGGTTTCTTAATATTTTTAAAGTATCGAATATAACAATAATTAGCCCTTTACTTTTTTCCAAAGTAAACAAGCTAACCACAAATAATTGTTGAATAGTTCTTTATTTGCTGGACTGACAAAACCCCTACTTGTTGGCAGTTAGTTATTTCCACCCCTCTTTTCCCCCTATTTTCTCTTAGCTGACGGCCGATTTCCGAGAATTTGCAACCCTCCACTGGGCCTCCTACATTATCATTTGTTATCTTGCTTATTTTTAGTATAATTTGGACATCTTTCATCAACAATCACAACTCGGTGACATGTTCTTTTTTTCTCAGCGATATTTCTCAAGCTTTCAACGCAGTTCATGTGGTTTATTGAGGCGATATTTATATATTAATTAGTTCCAATCTATTTTTTATGTATCATGTATTCATGATAATGTTAGTCAAACATATAATTCGTATTAAAAGAGGAGCTCCTCTTTTCGTTCTCTCATAAACTTTGTTTTGTTTTTTCAGAAAAGGAAGAACTTGAAGCTTTAATAGTTTCAATCTTTTATTGTCTTGATCAAGATGGATAAGTGGCTAATCGAACCAACCCAGCCTATCAAAGGGGGAAGACTAAATTCGGAAAGTGAGGCTAACTCTAGTGAAGATATTGGTTGTAAAGATGATGTTGAACTAACGGAAGCTGAATATTCTTTGCTTAGGCCTACTCATCTGAAGAAATCTTAGCTTTAGTTAAGAAAGTATGATCCTGAATACTTGTCTTCAGTATTTTCTTATGCAAAAAGTGAGGCAGAAGCTGCACCTCTATGTTTATTTGTCATGAGACCCCTTCCAACAATTAAATGAAGCCATATTTGCTGAAAAGACATTTTCATACGAAACATGGGAAACTGAAAAGCAATCCACTTGTTTTTTAAGTGAAAGGAAGATGAGATAATAATTATTTAGTAAACAAAAAGTCACCTTATTTTCTTCTATAAATTTACAGGGATTTGAAGCTTCATTCAAAATTAGTTTAGTAATAGGAAGGGTTTGAAAACCCCACACTGTAGCCGAGTCATATTTACTGCCTACCGTCAAAGATATGGTGTTAAGTGTTATTAGTGAAAAACAAGCAAACCAGATGGATGTTATTCCTTATCCCAACGTAAATGTGTATCGCAGGATTTCAAGTATGGCTAATAATTTGGAGGAGCAATTAATCATTAAACTGAAGTTCACAAAATACTTTGCTGTACAGCTGGACGAGAGTACTTATTGCACGAATACAGCGCAGTTGTAAGGATTTTTTAGATATATTGATTCCTTTTCCTCTGTGGCAGATTACATTTTGTTCTGCAACAAGCTCCCAAATCATACAATGACACAGGAGATATTTAACACTCTTGAGGGCTTTGTAGCTCAATATAGTGTAGACCGGGAAAAATGCATTGGAATTTGCACTGAAAGTGCACGAGCTATGATTGGCAAGCCTAGTGAAGTGGTTTCTTAAATCAAGAAGGCCACTACAGAGGAAAATTTGTTCGTTGTAGTCTTCACAGGGAGGCTCTAGTTGCCAGGAAATGTCCAAATGATATGAAAATAGTATTGACAGAATCAGTGAAGACGGTTAATTTCATAAAATGAAAAGTAGGCAAATACAGATTATTTGCAATATTATGTGAAGAAATGGAAAGTGGACATTGTCATCTTCCCTTCCGAGGTAGGGTGGTATTCCAATGAAAATTGTCTTGCTCGTTTTTATGAAATGAGACTAAAAGTTCAGGTTTTCCTCTCTGACTGCAAGTGTGAGTTTATTGATGGATTTACATAATAAGAGTAGATGTGCACGCCATCTTTCAAGGCTGACATGTTTTGGCGACTGAATGAGCTGAATAAAGGCCTGCAGGGTAAACACATAACATCCTTCATGGTTCATGACAAAATAAAATATTTAAAAAAAGAAACTTCAATTCGCAACTAAAGACGTTGTGAAGAGACATCTGACATTCTTTCCATCCTTAAAAAATGTCTTAGATGAAAATGAACTTGACCTTCATGGTTCTGTTGGCAACGACATAAGAGAGTATTGTTTGGGTTTGATTGCAAATTGAGTCAAATATTTTCTTGAGAATTTAGACAGTGACTTCTGGATGTAAGACCCTTTATATGCAGTGGAAGACTCCAGTCTACCAGACTTCTTTTCACCAAAATAAAAGAAAGAATTTATTCACCTGTTCTGTGATGAAACCCTCAAATCCAGTTTCAATAAAATATTTTGGCAGATTTTTTTGTTGCAGGGACTGAACGAGTTTCCTTGTATCGCCGGCCGTGTTATCAAGTTTATTATGCCTTTCTCAACAACATATTATCTAAGTTGGAGTGATTTTTCATCCATGGTGTACCTAAGAAATAAGAACCAAAATAAGCCAAATTTGGACCCGGACCTTTGCTTTAAAATTTCAAATGGACAACTTGACAAAAAGGTGAGTCAAGCCATGCAGGCACACCCCTATCAATGAAACACTTAGAGAGGTTTCTTAATATCAAATCTCCAGAATTAGGATTAAAAATTTTCATTTTAAAAGATTGAGTTCGGATCAGGTGGTCATATTTTATTCAAGCCTGTGATTTGGTGAAATTTTATCTTGGGGTTACATTAGACTTTTATCATAGCCAAGGGGTAGAAGAGTTTGAGAACCAGTGCCTTAGAGCATTCTACCACTGCAGTAGGTTGGCAAGTTTATTAAATGGTCTTACTAGAGCCTAATAAAATTCAAAAACAATACATAAAAACTTTTAAATAACAATAGAAATCACCTACTTCAATGGCCACATGGTCTAAGGCATTACTCTCCCAATATACTACTGAGCCTACACATAAGCACAACTGCAAGACTCGCAATGCACACCGTGCAAACAGATCCAGCTCCTCGTGATTTTCAACGTACCGTGCACAGCACGTTATTAACCACACACGGATATAATCTCATCGCAGGCCGCACGCACGTTCGTGCATTGCTGACGTGCAAGGTACGTACGTGAAATAGTCCGCTTTAAGGGTCGCCCGACGGAGGGAAGAATAGAGAGCCCGCTGCAGGCTCACGTAAGTCAGGTGGCCTACCTGGGCCTACACGAGCCGAGGGAGGAGCTAGCTACCATCACCCACCTTCAAGTTATAAACTGGATGTCTGTTTTGAGAAGGAGGTTAAAAGCAATTTCTCTTAATTATATTAATTCAGCAATTTTACTACAGGTCGGTTTCTGTAGAAAAATTAGGAAAATGTCCACTTTTTTCAAACTATTCGTCCAGCATATGTCTGCCAAAGGTTAGGCTAGGTAAGGTAGAGTCTGCCATTTGTTTTTAGAAATATTTGATCGTAATATTTGTCCAGCACATGTCCGCCAAAGGTTAGGCTAGGTAAGGTATAGTCTGCCATTTGTTTTTAGAAATATTTGATCGTAATATTTGTCCAGCACATGTCCGCCAAAGGTTAGGTTAGGTAAGGTATAGTCTGCCATTTGTTGTTAGAAATCATTGGTTTCAATAGAAGCTATCATATAAGAAAACGGGCTACGATCACTGTATATACGAATTCTGACAAGCAGCAAGTAGTCTGTTGTTGATTTAATGTCAATCCCATTGCTGTTTTCTTATTCTAGGCAAGAGTTTACATTTTACTAGCACCGAAGATTTTATAGATGATGGAGAAAGTCAAGCTGTAGTTTGGGATGCCTCAGATTGTCAACTCTTATTTAGAACCGGGAATGGGAAACCCGATTGCCAATAGCCCCAAGTACAAAATTGGCCATAAAAGTGTGTCATATTTCGAGTCTTGAGTTAACCAGCTCTCATAGTAAAATAAGCATTTTACTGATGTCGTGTGCTGATTATAAATTGAAATTTTCTGTATGTCATTGGAAACATTCCACTTTCTGAATGAGTTATTGGCGCAACACTAACATCCCTTCCCCCTCCTTTACCAAAACTTCGTTTCATCTCTGCCTTCAGTTTGAATCTAGACCAGAGATGGACTTAAGGGACGTATTTACTGTGGAACGGGAAATGAGTCAAAATATTGGGATCGGGATCGAGAGTGAAAATGGGGAATTATAAAAATGACAATTTATAAATAATTTTGGATCAACAGTTATATTTTGATCATTGTTCTTTATTTGCTCGCAAGTCGTTGACCTTGAAGTTTACCATTCCATCCCTCCAACACACGGTATTTAATACTTCTCTCTCACACACAAACAAGCTCTCTCACTCAAGAACAACCAAGCAAAGAAATTTCCACCCTTCTGTTTTTGGACAAGCGCGGGATTGAAGATGATTTGCTTTCTCTTCAATCTGGAACAATTGAAAATTTACCCGAATTCTTCAGTCACAAGTATGTGAAGATCTAGTCTGACTGACAACGATCTTCCAACTTTGAAATTAAGCATTTTGAAATTATTGTCCGTGTTTGGATCAATGTTGATGTTTTAATCAACGTTCTCTACAATGGGATTTATAAAGTCAAAATACAGATCTCGAATTGTGTATGTCAATTTGGAGATGGCGTTAAGATGTGCATTGAGTTTAGATATTGAGCCAATGTTTCTACAAATTATCATACATAAGTACTGTCAAATTTGGCATTAAACTGTCTTACATTTTCAATTTGAACAGTTTTCCTCATTTGTGCCTGAGGTTGTAGCTGAATAGTCAAAGTGTACATGTTTTTAATAAACTTGTTCAATCACTGGATGTTGTTTTAAATGATTGATTAACTTAAGCAACCTAAATTCTCAATTTTTATATGTTGTGGTTAGGGATGTGGTATCGAAAGAAAAGTGTCGATACTGTACTCATTTAAAGTATCGGAAGAAAAATATCGATACCGTACTAGTATCGAAAGAAAAGTATCGATAACAATAAGTATCGATATAGAAATTTTAGTCTGGAAAAATGTTTTTTTATCAAGTAATAATTTCAACTTTTGAATTATTATTGTATTATGATTGTATTTTAATATTTATTTAAACACTAAAAATTATAATTATTTAACCATATTATAGTATATTTAGATATTTCGCGTCTATGTTATTTGTTATAACTTGGAAGGTATGATAGATAGTATTGTATGATGGATATTATAAAAGGTTTCACCATACCAGATTTCAAAACGTATGTGAAAATGTAGCTGATGGAAATTATTTAATAGCTAAATATGATTAATAAAATATTTTTTCAATCTATTTTGCACCTTTCTTTAACTATGGTATTTTCTATTTTAGCACCACGTCTTACTACCCGTTCGGGTTATACGCTTAAGTACTAATTACGCTAATGAATTAGGAATTGGGAAGGTTGAATTTAGAGGAGGTGAACCTGCATTTGCGTGGAGGGAGAGTGGAAAACCATTTTAGGAACCCCCAGTTCACCCGACCTAGATTCGAACCTCGATCTCCCCCGTCCTCGGCAGACTGGCTCTACACGAAACAAGCGTGTTAGCCAACTAAGCCACCGAGGCGGGTTTTAACCATAGTATCATTCCAAGCATGAGTGAAGATAACAAAAAGGTTGTTTCTTTCGATACTGATCCGATACCGGAGTGTGATTACTAATATCAGTAAAAGTATCGGGAAAAAAATATCGAGTAAAAAAAATACTAGCATCGAAAGGAAAAATCTATATTAGTAAAGTATCGATACTTTTTTCACATCCCTAGTTGTGGAGAATTTCACTTTTCACTCACCATATCAGTAAATATATTGAAAAATATGTTCCCCACCTCTATTTTAGAACAAGTCTATCTACAGACGATCACGTATGCCCTAATTTTTGTAGGAAGCCCCTTTTCAAAGGCCTTATTTCGTACCAGAATCTAACTACGTTTGGGTAAGAATAAAGGCCTTCCAAAATGTATTTCCTACTACCGTCCAGGAAGTTATTTTATACTATCAAAATATTACCAAACAGTTAGATTCTGGTAAGAAGCAAGGCCTTCTAGATCGGACTTGCTTCCAAGATCGGGATATAGCAGATTATGTGCGTGTAAGCATTTATCCTCATTCCCCTTCTGTTTAGAAGCACAAATAGTTCTTCATTGCTTGAGTTAATGTTCAGTAATAAAATGCTTCTCATTTGGTTGGCAATTAAGTATCGATCATCGGTGTCAGAACCTAATACTCCGGCTCACAATGGACTGTATTGCCAATGATAGGTCGGGACCGTGCGCACCGGGG
>CABFWO010007318.1:5777-26015 GCA_902155825.1 Timema genevievae | reverse complement strand
AAAAAGTATTTAACTTTTACTTTCTGAACCGACTGATTATATCAGCACACGACTTATAAACTAACTTAAATCAAGAACAGGCACAACATCCAACCTTAGGCCATGAAGTCATCTCTGTGAAAGAGGGAAACCGACATTCCACCAATGAT
Organism: Timema genevievae; assembly: GCA_902155825.1. Classification (NCBI taxonomy): domain Eukaryota; kingdom Metazoa; phylum Arthropoda; class Insecta; order Phasmatodea; family Timematidae; genus Timema; species Timema genevievae. The sequence goes on along the minus strand of CABFWO010007318.1, from coordinate 25,866 downwards.
AAGATTTTCGGCCATGCCGGGAGTCGAGCCCGGGACCCTTAGCTATTTTCTAAATAAACTCGACTTTCAGTATTGAACCATTTTGTTATAATTTCATAGCCGTTTAATCATAAGCTATAAGCCACTTTGAGAAATCGATTTTCACTAAAAATAAAATTCATAGATATTTCATGAAATATTGACAAGTGAGACTTTCGATGTTCTTTGTTGAGACTTTTTAAAATTGCGAGACAAATTGATGAGGATGTGTACATTTAAGTTGCGGCTAATGAGGGGGGGAGGGGGGTGAGGTAAGATCATACAAGTGTAACATACGTCACCAACATCGATAGTGGAATCATCCGTATTCGCATTTCATCAGCAACAGCAAAATTTCTCTTTCCGTTGAGAGGGCTGTGTCGGGGTTGATAGTAACTCTGGGATACTGAGGGGGTTGGGTGGTGGGCGGGGTGTTCTACGGTTACCGTGGTAACTAGAGGAAATTGATCTGGAGCTCTTCTCCTTCCATCGGTCGGCGCGAGCTCTCTGTTGGAAACAACTAGAGAAGAAATAAGGTAGGAGTGGGAGTTAAACATCCGAGCCCTGTGTAACCTAAGGCTTGGTTCACGCTCAAATAAATTAAGAATAAGACGTAGTTTGAGAATTACACATTTCACGTTAAGTTTCATTTCAAATTCACTCAGTCATGCTCACAAATTAACTTTTTTTTTAAATTGTATGGCATGTATGACCGGAAGGGATATGACATCGTAGGTGGCATTCATGCGTGACGGCCTGTCACCATCGTCGTGGATGGCACGCGCCGTGCCTTGTTGAATTCTGCCCTTTCCGTTTGCTCCAGTGTGCTAACACGAACCAAAGGAAGAAGTTGTTGTGTGTACAAAACTCTTTTATTTCTGTTCTTCGTCCATCGTCTCGAATACTGAGTTGATTAAAGCACAAACTCCAAACTGACGATGACTCAGTCCGAGATTTGTACTCCTCCAAACTTCTATCTCAAAGCACTGGGCTCAATTTCCATTTGTGCAATTACTGCCTCGACATCGATTTCAAAAGTTCCGGAAGCCATTTAGCGCCTACTCAATCCAACGAACAACGTCGGACCGAAGCTAGCTCGCCGTGCGGAACGAAGGCGAAACACGGCGGCGTATGAAGAGATGAATTAGACACAATGTATCTCGACCATTTCGGTACACTGTCCACGGCATTCTCGCCGTGCCATCACGTGTGAAAGCTCTCATTTAAACCTGTGTACCTTGATAATCACGGCACCGCGCCGTCCACGGCGATGGCTAAAAACCGTCATGTGTGAAAGCCGCCTAAGTTATGTCGCCTTATGTGTAGACTATTAGCCGCACAGAGCGTTGCCCAGGGTGCACCATAGGAGGTTGTCAATATGTCGTAGCCGCAATGAGAGGATGTACTTTTTCTGGAAATAATTTTCTATTCGTTCTAAGATTATATACTCCTTTAGGTCCTTCACCTACAACCACCCTTTGTCCAAGTCAATAAGAAAGAGGGTAGAGAAAATCAAGAAACTTCTTATAAAGGTATGAAGGAAAGAAAGCTTGATGTTAGTTTTCAATATCTTAAATTTTATTTTGTGAGCCTATCAAAAATGGCTGTATTTGATAAAGGAGGGCTAAATAAGCCTATTCTCATAGCTTCGCAAATATGAAAATAAGCTAATGTTACATTTTCACACATTTTTCTCTGTTAACAAAACTCCAAATATAGGGGTGTTAAAAGGAAAAAAAGCCCTGTTGGAATATGTTTACCTTATTTTGACTTGAACCATATTTTGATATAACGCATCGTAGAATTAAATATTGTGTTTTAGCTAAAGGTCTGCGCGGCAATTTCGCTTTAACCGAGGAGGCCCCCTTAAGGGATGCTGGCTGCAATGTGGTCTGGGAGTGTCTGCTGGGGGATCTGATGGATTGATTAATAAATACATTCCGGCATGCTGATGAGAGGCTTGGCTCAAAACAATAAATCAGACCGATGAAATTATATACTTGTAAAGATTCCCCTCCCCCTTTTACACAAAAATATCTGGCAGCATCTCTAACTTAGTTCTTCTAAGCATTTAAAGAAATAATGGGTTTTTTATTGAAAATAGTATTTTCGTAGTGAACCCTTTTCAAACTTCATTGATTAATAATTGTCTGAAACCGAGCTCAGCGTCTATGATGCAACGAACTAGTAACGTTAAAGGAGAATGCTGACCATTCATAGCAATATTGGTTCTAGTTGGCCAGGAAAGGGGCCAAAGCTGGCTATGAAAGTCTTTTTTTATTTGACATCGGGGATGTCAATTTTCATCAATATCGCAGGCAGCTACGCCGCCCGATGCTGGACCATAACAGACGATATCTTCGGGCTATCAGTAGCACTTGTACTTAGAGAACATCCATTTATCCCAGGGTCCCGAGGTCGAGTTTTGTACAGGTCACGCGCAGTGTCAGTCAGCTCCATTAGTCTAAGTTTTCATGAGTTAAGCCAGTTCTTCCACCAGCGCTAGCGTCCGATCTCTTATATTTCTTTTATATTTCGTTTGAACATCACATTTTGTATTATCGTTTATTAACTTCTAATAAGCCAAAATTCGTAACTATACGTATTATTTCGAACCCACAAAATTACCTTGCCTGCAACCTAGCCCCTCCCGCAAGCTATCCTGACAGATCCAGCCCATGAAAAGATCCTACTGTGGCCCTCCACTCAATAAGTTTGGGGACTCCTGGTCTTAACGATGAGTAATTTTACTCTTCTGTTGTAAGAAGCTTCACTTGTCTTCAAGGCCGTAGCCAGTGGGAGTTTTGGGGGTTCAAACCTGACACGAAATTTTATGAACAAAATATATATGGCTTTATTTATGGTTGAAACAAGTAAAAATTAGGGGGGACTTTGTTACCATAAAAAGCACTTCAGATAGCTTCTAGATGTGTTTAATATTTATAATTTTTTATAGCCTTTGACAGTTAGGGGGCTATGTTACCATAAAAAGCACTTCAGATAACTTTTAGAGATGTTTAATATCTAGAAATTTTCCTAGCCTTCGGCAGCTAGGGGACTATGGTGCCATAAAAAAAACCTTCAGATAGCTTCTAAAACTATTTATCATTTAGAATGTTTTCTAGTTTCCGGCAATTGGGAGATGTGCCCACCACACCTCCCCTGAAATTATTGACTGGCTACAGCCTTGCTTGTCTTTAAATTGATGCATTGATACAATTTCTTGGTCTTTCTAATCCTTAAAGCATTCATTTTCATCAACATTGCAGGCAGTTACGCTGCCGGACGCCGGATATTTCATAGCCTAGTACTCAGTATCTTCAATTTCCTAGACAGAAAGTTCGCCACTCATACGATGATTAGGCCTACGGTAGTTATTGACAAAACGCCGAAACCATTCTACCAAACGTAATACCTTTTTTTAACGAGAGTTATATTGAAAGTCCCATCCAGGAGTCGTGTGTTCTCTTTTTTTCACGCAGGTCATGAACTTGAGGGTAATTTTCTTCTTCTTTCATACATCTACTTCATCTTGTTCACATATAAACTCATAATTAGGCCACTCGTATGATGGTTTTTGCCACCAGCTCGGGCCCTTCCACTATATTTACTCCAACAATTGCTTGGCTGTACAAGCTCTAGATGGCAGGTCAGATGGATTCATAGACTATGTCCCAACACTCCGTGCTCAGTTAGTCTTTGTATTTCCACAACTCTATTCCATACAAATGTGGCCCATTGATTGTCACATTGAATTCATGAAAGATCACTCCAAAAAGACGTATCATTGATAGGCAGGTCTTCTGCCACTGATGCCCCTATTGAAGCTTCTAATATTTCAAGCTTGGGAATGGTCATTTTCTTACCTAGTACTACTCTTGACTCTGCTTGGACTAAGTGCGCATACACCCCGATTTTAGAATCTACCCTCTGCCCCTATTGAAGCTTCTAATATTTCAAGCGTTGGGAATGGTCATTTTCTTACCTAGTACTACTCTTGACTCTGCTTGGACTAAGTGCGCATACACCCCGATGTTAGAATCTACCCTCAAAAACACTGCTGCTGCATATACCAATTGGCTTACGGCCCAAAACATATGTAGACTCCAGCTCTCTGTGTGACTCAGTCCTCCATTTATCTACCTTGGAATATTTATATTGATTAGACATAGTAGTAGTTCATCCACCCAACTTACAATCTTGGTTTTAAAATTCTGACCTACTTCAGTATCTCAACCTATCTTGGATTCCAGTGGTTTCTTACAACAGTAGCTTATCGGTGACCTGTTGATCTAGGGGTAAGGTGTAAGACTTCTGTGCTGGGGGTCCGGGGTTCAATCCTCGGTCCCAGCACAGATTTATCTGAACGCCAAACCCTTCCTTCACCTCTGGCAAGATGTGTATTAATCACAACTTGTGATATGTGAGGAATGCCAGGCCTCCACCGTGGTTCGGATTCCACGTTAAACTGTAGGTCCTCCATTTCATCTCACAATCACCCTACTATAGCACATTAGCGTAAGTGCGTATAACCCGAACGGGTAGTAAGACGCGGTGCTAATAATAATAACAGTAGCTTAGGGCCCAATGACACAGAACGTGAAAACCCAATGGGGCTAAAAACACGGTGAGCCATAAAGAGCATCTTTCTTTTTGTTACCACTTCCAAGTTAATGTTTGTTAGTCATTGTGAAATAATCTTCAATGTACTACTCATACAGTTCCACTTTAGGCCTGCTAAGACTGCTATATAGCGTAAAATGTTGGAATATATTATATTACAGTGTGTGCCCACCCTCTAAAATAGAATTTTTGTTCCAACATTAACTAATGAACCTCTTAAATGAACTTGTATATTTCTTGTTCATTCTCAACATTTGTGACTAAAGTGTCAACATAAAATCTATTCATCAATTTAAAAATGGTGGGCCTGGAATACAAAGTAGAATCATCACATTTGAACAAAGCTTGTTGTAGATGATGCTCAATCACAGCACCTAACAGAAAATGACAAACGAGATATACCGAACACTACTTCTGTGTGATGAAAGACCCCCTACTTATCCCTCTTTATTCTTAAACGGTCTTGCTAGTCTTTGCACAAGTTTATTTGCAGAGGACCCTTCTTAAATATCAGATATGACACCAATTTATTTCAAAACTGTAAGATTTCTGTGATCCTGCGTCAAAAGCAGCACCAACACGGCGCTAGGTTCCTGCCTCCCTTAGTAAAACAAGTGTAGGCCTATATAGAAATACTTGAATAGTAATATGGTTGGCTAAAACTGATGTATTAAAACTTTCTTTGTGAAGGGCAAGATCATGACACATAAGAAGGAGGGGCATTTTTCCATACATAGCACACCTTAAACTAGCTTAGCACCTCTTAGAAATGTGCTCCATCCTCAAACATAATAATCAGCATCCATTTCTATTCAATATTTGTCACTTTTCATTGAAGGTTATCTACTGTGCCTTAAACAACCATCACTTGATTCATTCAAAGTTATCTACTGTGCCTTAAAATAACCCTCACTTGATTCATTCAAGTTTATCTACTGTGCCTTAAGACAACCCTCACTTGTTTCAATCAAATTTATCTACTGTGCCTTAAAACAACCCTCACTTGATTCATTCAAAGTTATCTACTGTGCCTTAAAACAACCCTCACTTGATTCATTCAAAGTTATCTACTGTGCCTTAAAACAACCCTCACTTGCTTCATTCAAGTTTATCTACTGCGCCTTAAGACAACCCTCACTTGCTTCATTCAAGTTTATCTACTGTGCCTTAAGACAACCCTATCTACTGTGCCTTAAAACAGTCCTCATTTGCTTCATTGAAGGTTATCTACTGTGCCTTAAAACAACCCTCACTTGCTTCATTCAAATTTATCTACTGTGCCTTAAAACAACCCTCACTTGCTTCATTCAAGTTTATCTACTGTGCCTTAAAACAACCCTCACTTGCTTCATTCAGGTTTATCTACTGTGCCTTAAAACAACCCTCACTTGCTTCATTCAAGTTTATCTACTGTGCCTTAAAACAGTCCTCATTTGCTTCATTGAAGGTTATCTACTGTGCCTTAAAACAACCCTCACTTGCTTCATTCAAGTTTACCTACTGTGCCTTAAGACAACCCTCACTTGCTTCATTCAAGTTTATCTACTGTGCCTTAAAACAACCCTCACTTGCTTCATTCAAGTTTATCTACTGTGCCTTAAAACAACCCTCACTTGCTTTATTCAAGTTTATCTACTGTGCCTTAAAACAGTCCTCATTTGCTTCATTCAAGGTTATCTACTGTGCCTTAAAACAACCCTCACTTGCTTCATTCAAGGTTATCTACTGTGCCTTAAAACAACCCTCACTTGCTTCATTCAAGTTTATCTACTGTGCCTTAAGACAACCCTAATTTGCTTCATTCAAGTTTATCTACTGTGCCTTAAGACAACCCTCATTTGCTTCATTCAAGGTTATCTGCTGTGCCTTAAAAAACTTTCCCTTGCTTTATTCAAGGTTATCTGTTGTGCCTAAAAAACTTTCACTTTCATCCCATTTGTCACAAAACACATCATTTCCTATTTTTTATAGTAGTACCTCTATAGTTTCTATTAGTCCAGCAGTATAAGGAACTCTATCTTCAATCTGGTAGACTACTGGCCTCTATTCTTTCTTGTTGATCTATGGCCTACTCCTACTCCAAAACCAGCCACAGCAAGGGAAATCCTTTCTTCTCCTTCCACTTCCCTTTTCATGAAGGTCATACCTCTCAGTCTACTTCTGACTGTCCTTTCTATGTCAGGAAACCTTGTACTAGTATATCTAGAAGTGGTAGAGTTATGCCCTTCGCCCACCACCGCAACCCTACTGCAACTCAATCGAGAAACAACCTTCTAGCAACGGTCGCTAACAGATTTCGTTGTTTGTTCTTCGTCCACCAACGCAACCGGTTTAAGATCAGTTTAACACAAGATGTCGAACAGCTCAGATGATGATGATGTTGTAGTCATATACTGGTATGCGAAAAAGGTGGGGGGGAAAAAGAAGAAAATTGTGGATTCATTTATTTATTAGTGACAACCAAAATATACGAGTGTTTATAGCAACGAAAGAGCTTAAAAAGGTCGACAGTAAATTTAAAACTTTTTATGGAGCTTGTGGAAAAAGTTCGACCTCATGTAAAGAAAAAGGACACAAACTACAGGAGAGCCATGAAAATTTTTGCAAAAAAGTACAGACACACGGACAAACCAGTATAAAGTTGTACAAGAGTTGGTTTGAAAATGACTCGTCCAATCATCTTGCAGTCAGTTAGAGATATGTTGTTCCAGAGCGCGTTGCAGTTGCACTGGTGGACAAAAGGCCTAACTCTGCCCCGTATTATACATAATAGATCCTCTGCCATGCATGACTCTACCAAAGGTACAGACAAGGTATACACCAGGCCCACATCCTCCAGGTTAAAATGGCTGCGCTCAATGGGAAAGTTGAGTCCTCCAACACGGGAATTGCTGTGTACAGTCCTAAAACAACATCGTTACTAAGCAGGCGTTTTAAAAACGAGTTTACTTTGAAGTGTTCTTAAAGATTCAGCTTTAATCTCTCATACGTTTTTACCCAATCAATCAGAGCTCAAGTTGAAAAATAATAACTGCTCCTTCGTTGCTGACTAGGATGAAAAGATTTCTCCCCAATTATGTTTTCAGAAACAAAAGACATACACAAAAGGTTTCTTTGTTAGAACAACGCACACGTGAAAGTCATGGATAAATTAAAGTATGTTATTATAATTCAAGAGTTTGACTAGAAGATTAAGAAATTAAGGAAGTTTTACTATAAAATATAAAATTCAGAAAAAAGGTATAGGATGCCAAATTGGTAACACAACAACTTTAAAGGTGTTTTTTAATAGAGGACGAAACAAAAATTGCCTTCTAGTGTCAATAAACCAGATTTTACTAAGATAGGTCCAGGTAGCAGCCCCACCATCCTTCCCATAAACCAACCCCCTAAGCGATCTTAATCGGACTGCAAATTACAAAGAAAACGTAGAACACAATGGCTCTTATTTTTTATCACGTGAATGTTTGAAAACTGTCTAGCTGTAAGCAATCATCAAATATCATCAACTAGTTACTTGTCTGAAAAGGTTTGTTCATTGAAATAGGGTGAGGGGATGTGTTGGGGGAGATGCTGGCCCCTGAACTATTTTGCTGAGAACTGTAACTGGCACTCCAAATGCCCAAGGACTCAACCTGGCTAAAGGATCGCACCGAATCTCCCATAAGGCTGAGTGTATGGTGACGCCTTGTCTGTGACCAAAGGGTACAACATAGCATCACACCGTTTTGTCGGTCGTAGCACCAGAAGTAGGCCTATCCAAGTCTCTCAAGTATGACTCAATTTTGTTGTACAGTTTGTAAAGTCCCATTCTATTTGATGGCAGCAAACGATTATGTAGCAATAGCTTTAGCAACTCTCTAACATAAACTTCTATAAGTAGATTGGACTTGAAATTATCAATCCCCAGGAAGTAATTATTTCCAGTTGGAGGGGAACTTTACCGAGCTTGTGTATAGGAAATTGTTGTCTGTAATAAGTTTTAGAATTCATTCTCTGGAACAATGTCATAATCCTCATGAATCTTCTTGATCTGACTCCAGAATTGCAACTAATCCTTCACATCACTGGAAGTTTACATTTTCTCCTACAAACATTGTTTATTTATTCTAGCACTTAGACTCGAGGTGTTATCATCACTCGCGTTAATAATCTTCCAAATTTTATTCTTAAACACATTGAATTTCATCACATATTCCTCGGCAGCATCACTCTTTGTATTTAAATCCTATTAATATGATTATATTGGCAACTCTGCAAAGTTTGTGTTATGTTGGCTATCTCTACTTCTTACTCCCTGTAACTGTGTCTTACTACTAGTCGTTCGTTGGTCTGATTACTGGTTAGCCGTTTTTATAGTAAATTATATTAAATAAATACAGTATTTACTCAATGTCAATGCGTGTGTGATTTCGTTTCATGGCCTATTAACCCTAATAGGTTATGGGCTCATAGAGTATCAGTGTTTATTAATATTTGTAATTGTATGATTTGTGGAAAACAGTGTAATGGTGACCAAAGTTTTGATCAAGTTCAACATGGCGGTGGCATCTGTATCCTATACGCATCCAGGATTAAATCCTTTTGATGGTAGTGGTTTTGAAAACTTGTTATATCGTCTGGAGAGGCTTTTGGAAAGGAATGCCGTGCTAGAAATGCTGAGTGTTGATCCACCATATGTATTGGCGGATGCAAAAGTTAAAGACAACTTTTTGATAAAAGGCGCTAAGGCCAAGGATTTGATTGTGCAATGCGTGGCTGATAATGTTTTGGAGCAAATAAAAAATGCAAGTTCCGCTTAAAGTAATGATAACGTCTTTGAAGTCGACATATGTTAAAATGAGCATAATGAATCGTATTGAACTTCAGAAAAAATTATTAAATATGTCTTTTGAAGGTAAATCAAGCTTGAATGAGTTTATCATCAAATTTGATAAAAACATTAGCTGAATTGAGGAATTCTGGAGGTACTGTTGAAGAACAAAAGTGTATTACTCAACTGTTGGCAGCTATGCCTGAGCTGTATTTACCAGTTGTGATGTATATTGACATTTTATGTCTAATACAAGTGCAGTTACGTTAGACTTTTTTTTTTAATAAACTGTTATCAGAAGAAGAACGTAATTTAAAAATTCGTATTTCAAATGTTTCAAGTGCACAAAACCATGAAGAACTTCTGCTCAACCAGTTAATAAAAAGGGCCTACATTTTGTATTTCAACTATTGTTTCTTATTATGTTTTAAAATGAAGGAAAGTGCTCTCATTTAGGTATCACACTCTGGTCTTATAAGTTAATTTAGGATGTTAACTCCGTTCCTGTGTGTTTTGGCACCACTGCACTCCTAGCATATATTATATTAAAACAACGTAGGATATAAAAAACTTTGTAATTCTTTTCTATCGATGTATCTTATATTTATTTTTAAGAACAGTGAATATTTTACTATCTACTTTTTAAAAATGTTGTATAGCGTATTTATTAATTATGGTTATCTCCAAGGTCTCAAAAGTAAAAGTTACTCGAGTAAAAGGTTTAGTTGTTGATTCTTTATCATAGCAAGCTCTATTTTCCCATCATCTTTCAACTTTATAATGAAGATTAAAAAAGAGATCTATAAATCAGTGTCACAATGACGAAACATATACAACTTGTTTATCTGTTGAGACCACGCCTTCTTAATTAATAATCTGATATGAGCATAAGTCCCTTTGGCATGACCGGAATGAAAATGTCAAGAGGCGTTAATCCTGGAGTGCGCGGAGGAGTTTCACATCAGCTTGGTTGCCATGACAACAGCGTCATGCGTGGTGGTGAGGTTAAGGGGGGAATTAGAGAGAACTGGGTCGGTAGGGGAATGCTGGAAATATATTTCTCACGGTAGAGCTCCTACCTAGAGTCAAGAGTGTAAATGCGGTGGGAGCTTAGGCTTAGAACATACACAAATTATTTATTTGCTCCCAAAAAATGGTGAAAGGTAAACGTATTATTTTCATTATTTAAAGGACATTGATTAGTGGGTTTTTTAATTGATTATTTAAGAACTAGTGATTTGAGTGGTTTAAAGTATGCATAAAGTAAATTAGCTTGAGTAACTTTTGTAAATTCCTACCATGCTTCTACTCTAGTATTGATGTCGTGTTGTATAGTCAGATCACCTTCGAAAGAAACTTTTATAACTGATAAAAAATAAGTATGTAGAAGAAAACAATGACAAAAGATCACAGTCAAAATTTTGTAACACGCTGTTTGGCATGAAAATAACATAAGCAACCTTTTTTTTAGCACCGCGTCAGTTCTTTAGTCGCACGGACAAAGTCGTAAGGCACGTCTAGTCTGGCTTGCCAGTGTCAAGGAGGCTGGGTCTAGGATCCTGGCTGAGCTTACTGAGCTTTATTTGTCCTAAATTGTTTTCCTTCCTCCACGCAAATGCGGGTACTTTTAATGTATATTCTACTTTCCCCATAATTTTACATTCATAGCAGTGTCGGCTGCTCAGAGGACAAGGAGTGAAATCGACTCTAAAGTTCAATAGCTCAACTCTTCACAAATCCTGGCGTTATTGTTTATATGATAGTGACATCGGAACTGGCAGTATTGGCCGCACGGATGGAGTGCCTAGCACTGAGTAGGGAGATTGATTCCGGGATCACGATCAACTTAACGCTAACTTAACGTAACGTTCACTTAAAGTTAACTTAAAGTTAACTTAACGTATGTGTGATCACGATTCACGTAACTTAACGTAACAACTCTAGCCAAACATCTTCATTCTCGAGTATGATCTGTAATTTGTACTAGTTTTACAGTGATGATCTGTGAATGTTTACAGTTTTCAATCGATATAATAAATATATATAGCAAAGCTTTTTTGATAAATTTAGCTTTCCTATTTTAGTTTAATTATTTTGTTTCAATGTCTGATCACTAGAACTTACGCTAAAGAGTAAACNAGTTTTACAGTGATGATCTGTGAATGTTTACAGTTTTCAATCGATATAATAAATATATATAGCAAAGCTTTTTTGATAAATTTAGCTTTCCTATTTTAGTTTAATTATTTTGTTTCAATGTCTGATCACTAGAACTTACGCTAAAGAGTAAACATTGGTCATAATACCAACAAATGAGTTAATAAATAGCCCTGTTGACGTCACTCGCATAATGATTGGCTGGCTAGATCACGTGATACCCTTCAAGTAACGTTCACTTAAAGTAAAAGACCTCCCAGAACATCTCTTACGTTAAGTTAACTGCAAGTCAACGTTAAGTTAACTGCATCGTGATCGCCTCCATTTAAACACACGAGGAGGTCCTTTACGTTAAGTTACGTTAAGTTAACTTTAAGTTAACGTTAAGTTGATCGTGATCCCGGCATTAAGGATCTCCTCGTGTTTTTAAATGGAGGCGATCATGATGCAGTTAACATAACGTCATAGATGTCCTGGGAGGTCTTTCACGTTAAGTGTACGTTACATCAAGGGTATCACGTGATCTAGCCAGCCAATCATTATGCGAGTGACGTCTATAGGGTTATTTAGTAACTCATTTGTTGGTATCATGACCAAGGTTTACTCTTTAGCTTAAGTTCTAGTGATCAGACATTGAAACAAAATAAACTAGAATATTAAAATTAAATTTATCAAAAAAGTTTAAAAATAGATATTTATTATATCGATTGAAAACTGTAAAAATTTACAGATCATCACTTTCCAAATAGTACAAATCACAGATCATACTCGAGAATGCATATGTTTGGCTCGAGTTGTTACGTTAAGTTACGTGAATCGTGATCACACATCTGTTTTCTTAAGTTAAGTGAACGGTACGTTAAGTTAAAGTTAAGTTGATCATGATCCCGGCATGATATTCAAAATCGACTGGGCCGCCCTAACCGCAACATATGGATTTTCGTTTGTTCTCTTACTCCTCTTTAGAGTGACGTTTTGGTAACTTTGTGTGTTGGATCTGGCGATGTTCAATAGAGGGGTTCTACCGTGTTTGAGAGCGATGAGGCATCGACTTTTAATCACTGGCCTGCCATCTCACTGACACCATCCATACAAGATACCTTTGAGAATCTCCAGGGAACTTGAGTTTGAAAAAATACTCAAGGAGGCCGTCAACTATGGCTTTGACACGCGTTGCAAATGTCGTGAAATCCCGCGTTATTTGAGAAGTCTGCTTTTTTTTTTAATGGCTCTAACCGAAATGTTGGCTAATATCATCAGAAATCTTACAATATAAATTTTATGGTGTGAAAATAAAACATGAAAGTGTGAAATTGCCCCAATTTTAACGACATTTCGCGTGAAATGTCTCACTTTTTGATGGAAATGGTTGACAACATATATGTAGCTTTAATCAAACTTATAAAGCCACATTTTAACAGGTTAGCAACAGAATATTTTAAGATAAATGGAGATTGTTTTAGTGATTTTGAAGCTTCAGAACTTTCAACCCCATAATAAATACCGAAGGTTGAGGAAATATGCCTTCAATTTGGTTGCGCCCTTAGAGTAGAAATACTTAAATAAATATAGAAGTGATTTGTAATGTCCTTTAAGGTGGAACTACTGTTACCTAGGCGTTTTAACTATTTACTCTATGGTATCAGAAGCGCCGAAGTTCATTGATGCGCTTAAAATAGTACCAGCCTATCCCTATATTGAGCTAATACCATCCAGTCCGCCTTGTTACACCCTATCTCTATTGAATTAGTTATATTCAGTCCACCTCATTACGCCCTGCTACTATCTTGAGCTAATTATACCCAGTACCTCTCAATATACCCTATCCCTATCTTGAGCTAGTTTTATTCAGTCCATCTCATTACCCCTTATCCTTATATTGAGCTAGTTCTATCCAGTCCACCTTCTTACACCCTATCACTATCTTAAGCTAGCTATATCTAGTCCACCTCATTACAACCTATCTATATCTTGAGCTATTTCTATCCAGTCCACCTCATTACACCATATATCTTTCAGGTGTATTCAAATGTTTTTCTCCCATCTGCGTCTATGTCTTCCAAATGATTTTCTCCCATTGGGTTTCTTAGTCAATACCTTGGACGCGGTTCTAGTTTATTCCATTCGCGCTGCAGGTAGGCCTACTACCCACCGAAATCTACGAGATTTGTTACCCTAACAAAGTCCCGATAACTTCTTTGCGTTTTTGTGACTTAAGAAAATAAGTATGATACATAAGTAATTTTGCTCTCTAGGGTATTTTTTTCATCCCACTTTAGGGTTTACCAGTTAACTGTAGAAGTGTGATGCGTTCTGTGTCAAATTGAGTATTTACTTTTTAGCAGCACTGTCCTTTGAGATGATGTTTTCAAGGTATTAGAAGTTGGTAACTTATTCTAAAGGATCCTCTACAAAAAAATGTATGAACGTAATCCTTTTCCGTTGACAGTTTTTTACAATGTTTTGGTTTTACTTGAATGGAATACCCCCCTAAACCACACCCAGTATGAGTTCCCCCTGGTTCAATGTCTGTCCCCTCGCCATCCCAATCAAAATTCTGAAATCCCGCCTGTAAATATAATCAATTGTTTCATAATGGGTGCGTTAAATGCTTCGCTGCGGTGGTTGAATATTCTAAGGCGGGCATGTCAAACTTTGGCCTGATCCATGACCAGCGCGGACCGCTTGATGAAAGCCACCCGATTATTATTTTTATAGAAATACATCATTTGAGGTCATGACATTTAGAAATTGGGCAATTTTTGGAGAAATTTAGCAAGTTGTGTTGGAGTAGCAATTTTTTTTTCTTGAGTGACCAGGGATCGAATGCTAAAAACTGGTAAAATTAGCGCACTAAATAATTGTGTAATAGGTTCGACAGCACATAAATGGTTGTTTTCTCTCATGAAAATCAACAGACACCCAAATGATTAGGGCTTACGGGCACGCAATTGTCATCAATTATGAAAGGGACTTCAACACAAAATTTTAAAGTCTGACACACACACATCCTTCCTGTAAATAAAAGGTTTAATATTTTAGATGGATGAAAATAAAAGCTAAGTCTTTAAATTGTATTTAATCTATATTTTATTTTTGTATCAGTAAAAATTTTAAATTGAGGAGTACTTTTAGTTTAGATAGTTACAATATATTTATTTTTTATTTAACGTGAACTGATTCAACTGACTGATTATATCAGCACACGACTTAATAACTAACTTAAATCTATAACAAACACAACATCCAGACCACGGCCGTTAATTCATCACTGTGAAAGGATGAACCTATATTTCACCAGTAATGAATTTCTCGGCTATGTCGATAATTGAACCCGGGAGCCTTAGCTCAGTAGACAGACAGGCTACTGACAGAGTTAAAATGTCGGACTACAATAGTCTTGAAATTTTCAAAATGTGACCCCATAAGTATTTTCAATTTTCAATGTGGCCTTTTCGATTAAAAAAGTTTAACACGCATGGTCTAAGGCGTTACTCTCGCAATAGAGTGAACTGCCGATGATGGGGAGATTGGGGTTCCATTCCCGGTTGGGTGTTTTGATGTTGGTTTTTCCTATAATGGTTTTCCAGTCTCCCTCCAAAGCAAATTCGGGTATAATGCCTCTGGAATGCTCCTTTCGTCATCCCTAACACATTAGTGTAATTAATATATATGTATATGACCTGAACGGGTGGCGAGCCACGTTGATAAAAAAAATCCCAAAAATAAAGTTAATTTTAAAAATCAAATCAAATCAAAACGTGCCTTCAAAATAAAACAAAAAAATATGATTCCAACACAGAACCTTCTAACTGTTCATTACTGTTTCCGAGAATCTGAAGAGGAATCTGATAGAGAAAGATGGAAAGAGAGATAGCACATTGATCGATAACGACGTGATAATTTAACGCGCAACAGGCACAGTTGGCACCTCTGTTCCGGAAATAGCCTCGCGCTAGTTCCCGTATTCTGAGGTGACAAAGCTCAAAAGCCAAATCTATTTTATCACCAACCAACAGAATTTTAAGTTTTGGATTCTTCCCCTACGACAATGGACAACAGAATTGAATGGCCGTGGCTAAACAATATAGTAAAGGTATCCGTCACGTGACCAAAAAAAAGGGGGGGGGCGTTCAAAGGTCAAGCTCTTTACCCCCTTCCCTTAAATGTCAACTAATTCCAACAACAACAAAAAGGCATCAGCCCGCAAGCGAGCTATACCGACAGTGTGGCCGCTGGAGGTTGCCGAAGATAATGCCAATATTTGCTTATAGAGGGCAGTGGCGGATTTACACATTTGCCGCCAGTAGGCTATTCAAATTTTGCCGCCCCTACCGACCTCTACAATGTGTCAGTTCCTAGATTATTTTTACAATCTAACGATTTAGTTAAGATTGCACAAGAAATAGTTTTTGGGTATATTTCTGAGCTAATAAAAGCTCAATCATGTACTACTAATAAAGCGGAGTAAGGTATGACTTAATACTACTTACACAATAATGTGCATTTGGTAAACATAATTAAATAATTTTTATTGCGCTTACTTACAGTTTAAAAACAATATATTCAATTATCTGGTAACAAACCGGCTGATGATGACGATGAAATTCAATTAAGGTATGAAAGTTTTACAATGCCTTTTTGCGCGATTTTCTATTTGCAAAATCATCAATTATATCGTCGTATGAAATCTTGTTCGTTAGTTCTGACTCTATGCACAAAAGAGCTAAGGCGTTTAGCTTTTCTTGGCTTAAGGTAGATCTTAGATAATTTTTCACCCGTTTTAAGCAAGAAAAGCTTCTCACTCGAACAATTTGTCGCTGGTGTATATAGAGCCATGCGAACTGCTATATCCAAGTTTGGATAAACGTTTTGCAAATTCTCTTTTCGTAGGAACGAAGATAGACTTTCCAATGATCCAGAATCTGGTTTTACCAAAATTCTTTCAGAAGAAAGATGGCATTGAAAATGTATGCATTCTTGAACTAAGTCAGTCTCTAAATCATTAGAATACATTTCTTCCAAGAAAAGGGCTTTTTCCGTAAGAGGATGATGATGCCAATTCACTCATTTTGATCAGAGAGATGATTTATTGTAATATATTATGATTACTTACCTACTATAAGTTTGTACGCACCGGTGATGTTATGTTATGAAAGTATGCATACAATCCACGAAACACTTTGAAAAATTACAGCACACAACCAGAAAAATGTGTCAATTCGTTATGGAAATATAAATACGTATTAGAAATTGCAGGACCCAATCAACCGAGGCGGCTTTTCTTTTGTTTTTGAAGTAAATACGGGACGGGACTTCTCCGTTTGTATCGCCGCTCTATATCTATATCTCTCGAACTCAATGCCACCAACACCATGCGGCGTATGCCTACAGCACGACCGCGCTTCGGCTCCGGCGCACCACGCCGCGCTCGTGCAGTCAGGTTCGGCCAGACACACTTAGCAAACGGTCATGTCACTCGTTCCCGCGCCGCAACCAAACGCGACTACGCAAATTGTAGAAAAATTTGTCTAAGTAGTGAAACATATTACATGTTGAATTGTTTGTGTCGATCTAATAACATTTAGGTATATAAATATGAATCTTTTTATTTTCTGTAAGACAAAAAAAATTGGCCCCAAATTTGCCGCCCCTAAAATCTGCCGCCCTAGGCTCCAGCCTACTCAGCCTGTTAGTAAATCCGCCACTGATAGAGGGTGTCACGCGTTCAGCACAATGAATGATTGGGCCATTAATCTCAGTTTTCTAGACCAGAGCCGCTACTTATTTTTTCAAGTAGCGCCCCAATTGTCCTCACGAGGC
This sequence comes from Timema genevievae, assembly GCA_902155825.1. Taxonomy (NCBI): domain Eukaryota; kingdom Metazoa; phylum Arthropoda; class Insecta; order Phasmatodea; family Timematidae; genus Timema; species Timema genevievae. The sequence continues at coordinate 8,432 of CABFWO010007318.1, read as the reverse complement.
TGAGTTGACCCCTTTCTAGACTCATTGCTTCACAGAAAAGTCTGGAAGTGCCAAGGATCGAACCTGGGACCTCTGGATTTGTAGCCAGGAACTCTAACCACCAAGCCACATGGGCTGTCAACTAATTCCATATCTAAGTAAAAGGAGGGGTGGGCCTGGGGTTCTCTAGGCCCCCACCTATGACTCCCTCTATTTCCAAAATGTAAACTAGTACTACTCTTAACTAAAATTAAAATGATATTGTCAATACAATACATTTAACATATATATACTAATATTAATACATAGTAATGTAATCTATCAATCAAGGTAATCAATGCTACATGCAACGTAAGCTTTTGTCCTATTCCCACAGTCGTTTTAAGACATGGTGTGTCGGCTGAAGTCAGTTAATTTCTTGACCTGTGACAAAAATAATCTTACTGTGTGGACTTGTTCATTTTCTAACCACGGCCACAGACAAGTAAGAAACAGACTCTCAACCTTACGGGGGTTTCGCTGCCCTCCTTTTACCAGTTTGAGTCCTTCAACACTGGGCTTCGCTAGTGTCACTGCTGGGTGATGAGAGGACTAACCGCAGCGATCCTAGTGTTGAAGGACTCAAGCTGCCAAAAGGAGCGCAACCATTTTAACCTGGAGGTTGAGTGTCTGGTTGTATTATTTGTCTGTGACCAGGACCCAAAGGTTTTCCCAAAGTTACTAAAGGGGGTCACGTGAGTGATCAAGTCCCTCCTCTTTTCCCCTCTCCCAACAAAAGTGAATCCTAAATCCATGCCTACATTACTGGGGCGTAGACAGCTAATTTTTCAAGAGGAGAAGAGTGCTGGCCAATAAATGTGTTTATACGTATATGTGGACCCCTCCCTTTACCCGCTTTCTGCACCCTTGCTACATAAATAGAAGTACTGTTGACCTTGGTGGCCTTGTAGTAAATTGCTCCCATCAAGACCCGATGTTCGTGGGTTCAAACCCAGACGGGGCCAACGGATTTTTCTTGAGTGATAAAAATCTGTATCACAACTTTATTTGGAAGGGAAGTAAAGTCGGTGGTCCCATGTCGATTGTGACATGTAAAAGAACCTTTGAAGGCTTTCCCGGTAAAATTGGTAGGTCCTTTCACTTTCGCTCATAGAAATTCACGTGTGCTGATACAATCAGTCGGTTCATAAAGTGCACGTTGAATACCTCATATAAAAAAATACTAGAGATACATATGACTGGTTTTGTACATCCCCTTTGCCCCCCCAGAAATGGAATCCAAGATACGTCTGGACAATATTTTCCTCCCCCAACCCCATTATCTCTCTCTCTCTTTCTCTCTCTCTCACACACACACACACACAGGCACACAGAGAATTGGAAAATTCCAATAAAATGTGTCACGCCCGCCTTTCAACCGCATTTTTGTCACAGAACAAAACGTACATTCCCACAACATATTTTATTATATTATAGAAGAGGAGATGGCATTCAACGTGGCAGAAATAACACAGCAATCCAGGGAAAGGAGGGGAATTTCATACTTTCCCTGATTATTTTTTTATTTTTATCTTGTACATTGCGTCCAGCTACCCTTCCGTTATATTCGTATACCTACACTAATACAGTAAGGATTTAATTGAGTAGAATTAAGTGTAAATTTACCCAGATTTGTGTGGAGGTAGAAAATAATTTAGTGAAAAAAACCAACTTCAGAATAATTTTCCGGGATTTGAACCCAGTCACCTGCAAACCAGAACAAACAAGATAGTTGCCTTAAGTTCATTCGACCATAAACATTTTGATTAAAAATCCAAGCTATTATAATCGTATTTGTTAGTTACGGTTATAGCCGCATCTAAATATCATATTCTTTCATCCATATTCATATATAAATTTTATTACACAATTTTAACAAGTGTATGATTATAAGCTATACATTGTGATTAAATTATTTCAAAACATTTCAGTTCATACTCTTTTCAGTGGCCGCATGGTCTAAGGCAATACTCTCGTTGTATACTAGAATGCTGATGAAGTTCGAAGGTTCTAATCTCGGTCAAATGTACCAAGAGGGGTTTTTATTTCAAAATGGTTCTTCACTCTCCCTCCACACAAATGCGGATACACTTCCTCCAAATATAACCTTCGTCCCTAAAACCATCAGCGTAATCCGTACATAAGCATATAATCTTATCGAGTAATAAGACGCGGTGTTAAAAAAAATCAGTTTACGAGCTATAAGGGGTCAAATTTGCCATTTTATGCTTTTCCCGTGCCATTGTTAAGTTAGAGTAATATATGGAGCTGAACTTTAATATAACTAGACATGCATTTGAGGTGCACACAATGAAATACTTATAATAATATTAATATTTCATTAAAATTCTATATATTATTTTTGTTGCTAACATCCCTTTTTCTCAACTAATACAAAGCCTACAGCAATTAATAAGATATCAGTGGATAGGATTTTTTACCGACTTCTGACATAGCATACTCAGTTTACGTTAACACACATTGTTTGTTTAAAATCTAAGTTAAAAGAAAAATCTAACAATATTTTTGTATCAATTATCGAAAATAAACTATCTTTGTTATTTTGTGTATACACTTCGCTGAGTATTTAATTTCAACACCCCAACAAAAGACTAAATCTTTTCTTTGGGGGGGGGG